>JAKMXA010000393.1:0-48996 GCA_025328625.1 Colletotrichum sp. SAR11_240 | reverse complement strand
TGGGAGGGGGGGCTTTCTCTTTGTGTAACGTGAGAAGTCGACTACACGTCGACAGTCATCTCGCTCACCCCTGATACTGATGCCCAGCGGCATCCTGGGATCTTGCGGAAGGTCGCTTTGCGTATACGTTTACTCCCCCTATATGGACGTGTGCTATTGCTCGTCCCGTTTTAATGGGAGGTACGCGGTTGATGACTTTGATAGAGCTTACTCTACGGAAGCTGTGACCTGCCGTCAAAAGACGATATCAGGTCTTCTGATGGCCGTCAGTGAGGAAGTGGCCTGGAGCACACCGGTCAGATAAGCGGCTGAACGGTCAATGTCAAGAGTGCCGTGCTCTCAGATGCACATCTCGTCCAAAGCAGGCATCACATTCCTGTCGGGCATCTCGGTCCCGAACCCGGACATTGCACAGAGCATCAGGGAGTGTGTGGTTGAAGAGAAGACAGGTAGGTAACTGTCGCCAGTATCTTCGAGTCGGCATAGAACAGCCTCCCTCAAAGCTTTGGCGTTGTCACATAAGACTAATACCAAGTTGCATACACACTGTATAGCTTTGAATACTTCTATTATGTCGTAATATGTCGCTATTGTCGCCGTTGTCTTCTGCCTGTTTAGACCTCCAGGAAAACTCACAAAGGCTCAGTTTACTACTATACTTTGTGGATTAAAAATGTAGCGAAAGTCCCGGGAGCCCCGAATCAAAAGTCTCATTGTACGGATAATGGATGTCCACGAGTGACATCTCGTTCCTCCTATCAACTTCTACGTCGGTCAACCGTCATTCGTGCAACATGTTAGTGCAGCTGAAAAGCCTCACAAGATGGCTAAAAAGTCCATAATACATCTCCGAAAACCCTTAACCGGCGGCGACCAGCATGCGCTCGGGTCTCCAGACACAGCTCTATCTGAATAGGGATGAAGTGGCCTTGCAACGTATCGAATTTTTGCATGACAACTTACTGTCCCTCTCTAGATGGTTTGTTTGGCGTCAGAAAAGCCGTGACGGAGAAAGATAGGAGGTAGACGTATTCTGCAAATTGAGAATCTTCCAAATGCCTGTGCCAAACGGTGGGCAAATTTGGTTTCCTCCTCACGAAAAGATCTAGTCTCTATCCGCGATACATCTGAAAAGGCCCAAGGTGGTCAATCTCGTGGACTGTGTGCCTTTTTTCTATGGAGTGAAAAAATGAGAGAGTCTCCGACGCAACCGGTATTGTTCAAAGCCGGAGCCTGTCGTATAACCAGTTACGAATATAAGTTCGATATACAGGTGATAATGTGCATCTTGGAAAACTTCCATAGTCCATCCTATACTTGAGAATGTGCATGCTGAAATCTGATGATGGAGATGGCCTGTGTTACTAAATTTGGTGTTGCTGATGTGAAAGTTAACGTAGACATAGTGTCAGAATCGGCTATAACGTCTATATATACTCACAGTAACCCTCTGCTGGCTTGTCGTTGCTGTTCTAGTCATCTCGGAGACGTCTTCGATCTGTTATAGATGGTTATTGAAATGAAATGATGTGAGTCTCACGCGAAAGTTTACTACCACCAGGGTCCCCTTGCAGCACTTCTAGATATGAAGAAGAGTTTTGCTACCCGGGCAGCATCGCAGCACATCTAACAACTGGTGGTAGAAAAGTAATAGGGGTAGTAATAACATCAACAGCGATAGACGACGACAACAACGGTGACGACAACGACGACAAGAAAGTTGGAAATATAGTCGCTTTAAAAGGATATCCGCGTGTGCGGACACTGCAAGGATAGCCAACTAACACTGCTCGGCCGACAAAACTCATTAAGAAACCATAGAAACTATTGTACTAATAGATTACCTAAGTCTTCTTCGAAGAAACCGTAACAGCTATGCGTATAAACCTGCAATCTTTGAAGTTCATGTAGAAATTTAGGAATGAGAGATAGGGAAGGACAGTGAGTGAGATAGGTTCGGAACGGAGCTGACAGTTTTGTAGTCTCATACGATTTTCGTTTACTACTCATAGAATGCGGACTTCGTTATGCTTCCCAGACACTTCTGGGGCTTGTCGACAAATCCTGTAAATGCAGATGGAGCTTCGATTGTGTGAAGGGCTAAGCCAGCATGGTCATCATGAGTCCGTCTCGGCGCCATATCCTGCGGGCAGACAGTTTCATATTCTTCAATCACTCTACTTGTGGATGTTCTGTCCGCCAGATGCCCGATTTCATTCGTCAACAAGAAGGCGTCTCCAAGAAAGAGGCATGACGTGCTTAGGAAGGACTTCTGAAATGGCATCAACATGCCACATGGAAGTTTCAGTCTTTGCTAACAAGAATCCCACGTTCTAGCGGCTTAATGTCTTCGGGATGCCTGAGCGTTCCATCCGAAATCGGCACTTGGCTCTGTGGGATATTTCGTGAACAAGCTGTTCATGAGTAAAACAATTCCACCCAAGTGCTCCGTCTCCATGTGAAGAAGAGCTGGCTCAACATATCCCTTTTGTCGGGCTTCAGAAAATGAACAATGAACGTAGAATGTCTTACGACATTGTAAGGCACGACATGAGCAGAAGCCATGGGAATTTCATAGCAGTACCCGTAGACTACTCGGAGAGATGATGAATGCTCTCCTCGTCCGCTCATTTCGTGCCTCAGCAACCATGTCCGATTTGATATTGCAAGATTGAGGGAGGGGCTCACTTTCGAACAGGCGTTGTTGAAGGGTTTCCTGGTATTTACCCACAGGAGGCGGGTTTCGCAGCTTGGGTGGCTGCGTTGACGTGATGTACAGATTCTACATAAGGAAAATAAAAAGGTGCCTGTTGAGGACGCTCAAAGGAACCAGATCCAAGGTCCCAACGAAGCGTAATTCCTCGTCTCGCGCTCCCAGACATGTCCGCTCCCTAGTTACCTAGGGGGCGCGGCCTTCTGGGTTACATGAACCTCCTACACGGGTCATTGAGCATTCATGCGTATTTGGTTCCATAACACCCCCTAACCCCGGTGTCTATATCCCGATACCACCAATTTCCGCTCCTTCTTTAGATGCTGGTGAATTAATTAGAAACACATCTCCTCCATCCCTTTCTTTTACACAGGTTCGTTTTCGAGAATGGGCGAGTTCCGACGGTTGCTTCGTCTAGTGGTGGGCAGCGTGGGTCTCGCCGTGGTAGCCGACGATCTTGAAGCGGCCAATCATCTCGCCAACGGTGAAGAAACCGAGGCACTCGGCGGCGACGACGGCACCGGTGGCGACGGTAGCGGTGTTGATGCGCGAGGCCAGGTTGGCGGGCTTAGCAGCGGCAGCGGCCGAGGCGGCGGAGCTGGCGGTCGCGGAGGCGGAGCTGAGGAGACCGCTGGGGTTCTTGAGGGAGTTCACGGCAGTCTGGAAGTAGGTCTGGAAGGTGGAGACGGGGCTGCGGACGACGGTCAGATGCTGGAAAGCCTAGATGTCGCGTATTCACGGAAGCTTACGGAGGAGCCATCTTCTGGCCGTGGAAGACAATCTTGGAGAGCTCGAGACCGACGCGGGAGTAGTAGACGACCCAGGGGACCTGCTCTATAAGCGCAATTGGGTCAGCACTTGATCCTGTCACAACACTCGGAATACGCATGGCGATGCTTCGTCAGGGCGTACTCCTGTTCATATCCCAGATGTCACGTACTCTCGATGAAGCCGATAACCTTGCCGGTACGGCCGCCGACCTTGCCGAGGGCATTAACGGCACCAGAGATGGCGGGACCAGCAGCGCTGGCGGCGCGGCTCAGGCCCTGAGCAGCCTTGGCGGAGTACTCGCTGGCCTTCGCGGCAGCATCCTTGGTGGCATCGGTAGCCTTCTTGGAGGCGGTTGACTCGAAGCGGACGGCAGCGCGGGAAGGGAGAGTGCGGGCGGTGGTCCGCATCAACGGACGAGCGAGGGCGGAAGACATTTTGGCCGGGGGAAGGGATCGAAAATCTGGAGGAACAAAGCCGGTGGATCTGAAGTCGGTCGGGGATGGATCGAATTGAACGGCTCCGGGGGTGAGGGGGGAGCTTCGTTGGCGGCCAATTGATGGAGGAGGGGAGTTGGTGGTGATGGGTATTTTTGCGTGAGGAAAAAAAGAGCTCTTTCCCTCACAAACTGTCAGTCTCTGCCTCCGACCTCTCGGAAGATTTCGCTTGTGCTGTTGTTGCGAGCCGGACAGGTGGCCCGTGCGTTCTACGACTCGCTGAGGTGCTCTGTTGCTGTTGCTGTTGCTGCTGTCGCCGCTGTGTCGTTGGTGCTGTGCTGCTGCCCAAGTTGTGGCAGGCCAATTGCACCAACCCTGAAAAGACAACCTAGAGAAAAAAAAAATCGTTCAATTACCACACTGAGCTCCCAGTGCGCCACTCCTTCCATGTACCTTGCCTCTTCCGCAAGGGCAGGAACAGGCGCGCCGGCCGGTACAACGGGCTATGCCGCTTTGAGGGCACATAGCCAATGAGATTGCGAGACTAGCCCAGATGTGGGGGTTCTCCTTGGGCGGAAGTTGCGCACCAAAGGGACTTACCCTTGAAGGACACGCAGGGCAATGGGCAAGAACGGGGTTCTATCATGATGCGCTTGCCAAAAGTTGATTTCTTCGTGATATTATTCCACAGCTCACTCTTGCTGGCTTCACCTCATCTTGGTCTTCAAACTTCAACGAACGTCGTCAACGCCAACGCTAACCATGAAACCACCAACACCCAACCAATACAATTACAGGCAAAACATTCACACAAGAGCAGATTACGAATCATTGGAAAATTGTCTCTATAAATATATCAAATGACCCTCCATGACACCAAATCGCCAACACCGCCGTATTATGCCCAAAACACCAACCATTCCATACCCGCCGCTTAGTCCTCCAAGCTCTGGATCATGACCTTGATGGCGCCCGTCTTGGGGTCCCTGGCCGTCTCGAACGCATCGAGCGCGTTCTCCAGCTTGAACTTGTGCGTGACCAGCTTGCTGAGGTCAATTACGCCGCTCTCCACCAGACGAATCGCCCTGGGCCAGGTGTTGCAGTAGCGGTACTGCAGCTGGATGTCCACCTCGCGCACACTGGCACGCATGAAGGGAAAGCTGATCTCGTTGCGCCCAACACCAATGATGAAGACCTTGCCGCCGAACTTGCACGCCCACACGGCCGAAGCGATACTGCTCTCAACGCCTGTGCACTCCATGGCCACAGCAGGCTCAATGCCGCCGAAGGACTCGACAATGCGCTTCGCCTCCTCCTCAGCAGTGCCGCGCCCAACCTTGTGGGTAATGGCCGTCGGCACCAGCTCCTTGGCAAAAGCCAGACGGCCGTCGTCGATGTCGGTGACAACCAGCGGGCAGGCACCGGCAGCCTTGGCGCAGAGGAGGGTGATGAGACCGATGGGTCCCGCACCGCAGACGAGCACCGGGTCACCGAGACGCACACCGGCACGCTGCATACCAGCCAGCGCCACACTCAACGGCTCCAACATCGCACCGTTCTCGTATGTCATGTTACCGATCTTGTGGCACCACACGGCCGGGTGGTTGACATATCGCCGCAAAAGGCCCGGGACCGGCGGGGTGGACAGGAACTGCACCTTCTCGCAACCGTTGTAGCGACCAGTGAGGCACGGCTCGCATTCGTTGCAGATGACGTTCGGCTCGACGGCAACTCGGTCGCCAGGCTTGAGGTGGGTGACGCTGGGGTGCACGGCAATGATTTCACCAGCGGACTCGTGGCCGAGGATGTGGTCGCCATCGACGATCATGGGTCCGATGCATCCGTGCTTCCAGAAATGAACGTCGGACCTATGCGTCTGGTCAGTCTTGTTCAAAGTCTCTCCGGTTTTCGAGCTGGTGACTTACCCGCAAATGCCGGTGCTTCGGATGGCAATGGTGACTTCGCCATTCTGCAGTCCCTCTCCGGCCTGGACAGCCTCCAACTTGGGCTCGGCCTCGGTGATCCAGAGATCGTGTGCGGGGTTGGTGAAGACACCGATGTTAGCCTTGGACGGCTTGACGGCGCCAACGGACGCGGGAGGATCAACAGCCGAGGGAGACATTGTAGAAGCTGTGCGTGTGTGTTTGTGTGTGTGCTCTGGTAGGGCTCCAAATGGTTCAGCGGCGACGAGACCAGACGGCTGGCAGCAACGAGAGCAGTGTGTAAAGGCGAGGGAGGGACAGGACAGGACAGGACAGAATGGACGAAGCGAAGCAAAGGGTCAATCGAGCCGGACGGGGTCTGGTCTACAGTCTCTGGGCTCGGCTGGATATATAACTTGTTGACAAGTGTATGGTCTACTGACGACGAGCTTCTCCCACGCCCCTCGATGTTTTAACAGCCCCTCCTTTCTCGAGGGGTCGAGGCGAATAGTCAACCCCAGTTCCCCACGTCGCAACGTCACGCAGGGTCGAAGCTTGTTGGCAGGGGGTGGGGCGCCGCCGCTGTGTGGGAATTGTTCGGTCGCTGTAAGACCGATTATTTCTCTTTGCGACTTCCCGCTCCAATCACGACGCCGATCCTCACCCGACGACGACCATACCCCCGCGACACCTTTGACGATAGTCGCCCAGCGTTGCCCAGTCCGAATGTTTCCTTTGCTCTCCCGCGAGTCTCTAGGAGCGCCAACCCTTTCGCTTTGCAGGTCCAGGCGCGCCGGGAGGGGCATTGGCCGCATTGAACTGCTCACTCGTCCCGCGGAGATTTTTCTGAGTGCGTTCACGTGGTGGGAGAGCCGGGGACGTCGTTGGGCCTTCTGCTTTTTCCCCTGCCTTTATCCCGTAACATCGTCGCTTCTTGTTGAGGGAGGGGGAAGCGCATCTCGCTCCACGAATCGCGACGGTGCCCGACGCGAGATCCCTTGGTCTCCCCGACACTTACTGGCCCCTCCTACCACCAGATCCGCCGTGCCTAGTGTGAACCAAACAAACCGAACTCGTGGGCGTCGGCCCCGACTTGTTTTCCGTTCGTCCTCAACACTGGAGTCTGGGTGCATCGAATGCGACAGCGTACCTACCTCGGTCGGTCACCTACCTGTTTGATATCGCTTGCATGGATGCGCCTGTGGTTGTCTCAACCGCCAGCACACGCAGCTGGAGTTTAAGTGCTTTGGCTTTTGGTTTGATGTTTTTAACCCCCAAATTTTGCTGCAGCATGCGTTCGAATTATGATACCCCGTCTGTTACATTGACATGCCGGGATCGGGCGATAGCCGCTCCGGTCTCTACGGCCTGCCAGATAGGGCGCTCAAAGTCACAGAGAAAGAAAAGATTGGCAGCGGCCTTGACGTTTAGACTTACACCCGATAACACCGCTGCACGGTTGGTTATCTACCGACTCTCAGGCGTCGCATGAATGATAGTCGTCGTCTTTCTTTCTTCACCTGACGTGAGGCCCACGATTGACCCAGCTTCTTCTCACCTTGACCGCATCGTGTTACCCGCAATCGGGGAAAGACCTAGACTATACCCGCCCGCAGCGCAGCGCAATCGGGGCTAGAATATCCGAGGAGAAAACTCGGACCTTTTGTACCCTCTCGCCGCGTTCGTTATGCGCCGCCCAGACTTGGTCTTTGGCCCGCCGGGCGATGAATGGCGCTACGAGACATCGTCGCGAACCTATGATCTCACCCGGGGCCGGTCTCCGGCTTGGACGGTCGGCACCTCCCAGGGCCCCACGGAGACCTTCATATCCGTGAACCCCCACAGCACGGCGCTCGTGATTGTCGACATGCAGAATTACTTTCTGCACCCAGACTGTCGCGACCATCCCGCCGGGCTGGCCGCGGTCGACAAGACCGAGAAGGTCATTGAGAAATGCCGCGAATTAGGCGTCCAGGTACGGCGGCCGCGCTTTTTTCTCTTTTCACCATTTTCCCCGCCAGTCGGACTCGACGCCGGGGTTTCTTTGTGCCCGGCAGAGAGTGGGAGGGCTGCTGCTGCACCCGCACTGCATCGGAAAGGTAAGGTAGGGTAAGGTAAGCTGGACGGCAGCGGCTCACGCAGCAGGGTGTAACGTTGGCTTGGCCTTTTGTTATTTGCAAGCAAGTCATTCATTGATTTGAACCGGCAGGTGATCTGGCTGAATTGGGGCTTGACCGACGATGATCTCGCCGTGATGCCTGCCAGCGTCCAGCGGGGCTTCTCCCGCACACTCATCCACGGCGCCTCCGCCGACGACAAGGTCGCACGTCTCGGCCTCGGCGGAGATCTCGGCGACGGCAAGGGGCGGTGTCTCGTCAAGGGCAGCTGGAATGCCGACATCTACGAGCCGTTGAAGCGGTTCGCCCGTCCCGGGGACGTGCACTGCTACAAAAACAGGATGTCCGGGATGTGGAGCCCGGAGCAGCCGCTCCGGAGGTATCTGGACGGCGACGGGGCCGGTGTGCGGACGCTGTTGTTCGCCGGGGTCAATACGGACCAGTGCGTGCTCGGGACTCTTACTGATGCGTACAACGGCGGCTGGGACTGCGTGATGGTCGAGGACTGCTGCGGGACGAAGACGCCTGGGGCGCCGGAGGTGTGTCTTTACAACGTCGCTGTAAGTCAACGCTCCCGTCCGTTTCGATTTGAGTCAGTGGTTGTGACTACGAGATGTCATCGTGGGATGATGAGTCGCTCATTAAGAGTTTATTATCAGGGCTCGTACGGTTTCGTCATCAACAGCGAAACCTTTCTTGCGGGCACGAGTTCGTCATGAGAGGATTCTGCGGGACGGTAGCCACATGATGCGCTGCCACCTCTCGCTCCCGCCGCCTTGCGATTCTGTAACCTTTGCCCGACTGAAATGCGAATGAGCGAGCGAATGACTGCGCAACTGGGTAAATCAGGCCAGGCAGGGAGGAAACACGGGGCGGCTTATCTTTTACGAACGGTGGTGCATGGCTGCGGCACGAGATGGCGACCAACGGATGACCTGACTACTATATTGATCTTAGCTACACCCGCAAATTTAGCCGGCAGCAAGCCTGACCGAGAGAAGAACAGTCTGGCGGTTTTTCGATCGGTTTGACTTACATTGACTTTGAAAGAACTCGAGGTCTGATAAAGGTGAAAGAATACACGCGAACATATTCACCACGTCAAGCACCGCGATGCGATGATTTCCATATGAAATTCGACAACCAAATAGTATTTACCAAACAGCGTGGCTTGGTGCCAAGCTTGAATTCATCAGCTCCAACGCAAACGCGTTCTGGGGTTGTTTGGTGTTTGTCTGCCTTGCCCAGCCACACATATTCGTGGAGTCAACTTCCAACAAACACAACGGCACATACCGATTCCTCAACGCCGCAGGGCCTCTCTACGTCTACCCTCGTGCCTCCTCATATTGAGGCTGTTGGTTATTCCCAAACCACGTGCGTTTTCAAAAGTCCATCGCCCTTCATCGCACACTCCCTTCGATATTCCATGTCTTACACGCGTACCCATCATGGCCGACCGTGATTCCAGCCTGAGCAGCGGCGCAACTGATGAGGACGGCCGCAAGGGGCTCGAAAGTATGTGATTGCTTCAAGCCCCCCTGATTAGGCATTGATTTTATTCCGTCAAGGCAAGAAACAGGCGAACAGCAAGCTATGGATTAAGAGCAACGGCAAGGTCGACTGGCACGCGGTGTATATGATGTTCTCCGCGCTTTTTGCTCAAGGCTGTTTCATTTACTTCTTTTACCGCGTCTATCTCGCCTATGAGCGCAACGGCACGCTGTCCTGGTTGATTATCGCGGTCACTGTATTCGGAGTCCTGTTCACTACCCTGACGATATTGTATGTTGGAGTACACCTGATAGCGTGGTATCTCGGCTGTCTGTGGTGACCAGAAGTCCTGAGGGCTGTTATCATGTTCAGAAGGATTGCGCTGGGACTCTTTGACACCAGACGTATATTTGGGTTGAGACTCTTGAGTTTGATGAAGAATTCGCTACCTCGTAGAGGTGACTTTGCTACCACGTCTTATCATCGTGGATGATAGCGCTCATTTCATTCATAGACTGACTCTCTTCTGGGGCAACGGCTTATCTTTTACGAACAGCGGCGCATGGCCGCATGCGGCTGCAATACGAGACGGCGACCAATGGATGAACACGTGGGGTGGATGAATTGTCTCCGAGAGAGACAGACACGGAAGCCTCCCCGTCAGCACCACGAGGACGTCTTGAGGCGTCGGGTATTGTTCACCTTGTTCCGAGTTCTTGTGCAAGTGTGAATGCAAAAGGTTAAGGGAAACCTGGACAGGTAACGACGTCTTGGCTTTGCGTTGCCTCTCACGATTATTTTTTTTTATTGGAGTCGACCTGGCAAACAATTCACTCTCCGAAAGACGTACCTGAGGATGGAATTATTTGTATTCATGAGCTTCAATTCGTCGTCCAGAGCTATCGGACCGTTGGAAACCCTTCGTCGTTCGTTTCTCCCCCCCTCAACGGCGCCGCCGTGGCGGCTTATGCACGACAAACCACACCTGCCAACGGGGTGGGCGCTGCTGACGATGACAGCAGCGGAACTCCGACCCAGGCATCCCATTCGACCAAGAAACTCCCCATTGAGATCTGAAGATACCGAGCTGTGCATCGGGGCTGACCTCCTTCCCATCCCACCGAGACACACCAAATTCTCACACAAAGCAAGAAAAAAAAGAGTGAGGTTCTCAAGTCGTGTAACGCCCTGTTGCGCCCCCCAAACACCGTTTGAATATCCGTATCTCCCTATTGATGAACGCCAACGTATGCATTTGTACGGGCGAGTGATTCTTTGATGAATGTGTGCTCGCTTGTTTTGGTGTGACCGGACGTCTCCGTCATGACGAGCGCCGGCGAGTGCTCTTGAGTCTGTTTGTTTTCCGCAGGGCAAGAGGTCAACCTCTCAACCGCTGATGATGTTGACGTCGCCCTTGCAGATGCCGTATGTGCAGCATATCTCGGGGCTGGCCTGTCCGCTGAGGATGAGGTCACGCTTAAGCTGGTGAACGATGTTAGATATGCATACGTAGATGGTAGGTGAGTAGTTGCGATACGAACATCTGTGCAAGGCAGAGGTCTGGCTTGGATGACGGCGCCGAGGGAGAGGACGGCAACAGCCGCGGAGACGATGGTGTTGAACTGCATGGTCGCTGATCTGTGAGTGTATGTGTGCGCGAGTGGCGGACGGCAAGGCAGGTGAAGGAAATGTTTGGCTGATTGGTGATCGAAGACGGCTGCGATAAGCGAAGGAGCTCTCAGAGTTGAAGCAGAGCGAGAGGCGTGCGGAATGTTGGCGTTGAGCGAGAGACAGGATTCTTATATGATTAGGCCGAAAGCGAGTGAAAGAGGACGGGACGAAACGGTCTTTTTCTTCGTTTCCTTTCTGCAGTGAAGCCCTCTGGTACGGCCCAGGTCGTTGCTGGAATGTTGCTGATGTGGGATGGGTAGTAACTCGGACGAAGGCCCGGCGGGAAGGGCTGGTCTTTATCAATACGGGGCCAAACAAACAACATGTACATATTTTGCGAGTAAGCACATATTCGTACACACCCACCAAGCACACAGGCACACGCACACATGCATACGATACATACACATGGGGCGAGCAGGCTGTTGAGGAAAGCCCGACGGGAAGCCATGGGTGACGGCGTTAGCCCGCGCCACCTCTCGCAGCTTAATTGCTCCTTGGGTACAGGGCTACGACTTTTGGCCAACGCCCATCTCCCGCTCTGGCAGCGCGATCGATCAGCTTGGGTTTAGACCGACGGAACGTCCAGAGTCGAGGGGTTCCGGAAGGAAACAATAGACTAGAGCAAGGGGTGAGGGGCGTTCTCATCGCGCCATATGCTGCTGGGTACAGTAGTTACTGGGGGAGGCTTCCCTCTGGCTCCCCTCGAATCTCAAATCTCGTCAATTCTAACGTGCGTTACTGAGACACCGCAGCGGGGTGGTTGATGTTCCCTGCTGTTGCGGAGTCATCATCAATGACAGCTGCCTCCGACGGGTTCGCACCTGCGGAAGCAGACATGTGCGCCCGTTATACGGGCGCGGGATAGAGAGCTTGCCCGGGGGGTTGTGTGCATGTGTGTGATTGTGTTCTTGCCAAGGCGCCGATGATCTGCCATCGTGGGACTATGGGTGCGTAGGGTGAGTACGGAGACGGGTGACGATTCAGTCATATGAAAACATTGATTCGCCCGCACCGAGACCCCGAGAAAAGGGAACCAGACGCTAATGCCAGTCCGTCTTCAACAGGTTCTTGGGAATGGCTAGCAAATCGGCAGGGACCGAGAATGCTGGAGACATATTGTTACCGTGTGGTGCCTGGTGGCCGCGCCGTGTGTGTGTGTGTGCTATCAGGTACGAGGAGAGACTAGGGTGGTGTTCGGCTTAGCGCAGATTTGGTGGAGGGAGCTGAGGCCACGCAAAAACCGTGACGAGGAAATGAGGCGCGGCAGGGCCGACCGAGGCGTTGAAAAAAGTAAAATAAGAATAGAAACTGTGGCTGAAGGTGGGCAAAAGATGATGTACGGCTCAATGGTGGTGGACGATTGGGTGAGAGACTGTGCAGATCGAGAGCCGCGGCCAGGGAGCCCGAATCTCAGCCCTACTGCAGAATGGACAGTGAAAAGCTTCCAGATAGCGTGCCATTTCTTTTGTTTCTTTTGCATGGATTAAGGTAGTCGCTTCTGCATGTGCTAAACATCAGACGACCGCAAAACGAAACATGAGTTGTGGCTACGCCCGAAGCACGCTTTTTTAAGATTGCGCTGTTGGGATATCGTGGGCTCGTGGGTTTTGCGTGTCCGGAAACTCAAAAACCTCTCACGTTCGTGATCGTCAAGTGTTATTCTGCGATCATCAAAACAACGTATCCGTACGGCACCACCGCGGAGGAGGTTTGCGCTTCTTCAGCCGTCAGGCGGGGTGCCTTGCTAACATGGTTCGAGTCCATGCATCAGGCCGACCGCAAACGGCGTCGTCCAACGTGTTGGGGGAGAGGACAGCAACGTTGCCCTGAGCGGCCGAGCCAATGGCAGCGACGCCGGTGCAAGGAGAGGTAGTGCGAACCAACATGGGCAGCTCGAGTGGTTGCCTTTCAATTTGCTTTTTTGGCTGCCACGAGTTTTTGAAGGGAGCTTTCGTGTTATCAGACGGTAGATTGCGTCCTACTTCCCTGCGTTGACGTAGTTTCAGGATGAAGATGGACCTGTGCAACGACGACTGCACGGAAGGACGGCAGGTCTAGACTGGACTTGGCTTCCGACAGGATCTGTCTGCTCGAGATCTGGCCCGGCTGCTGTCGTGTTGGAGACATGGCCGCTGCCGATTTCCCCGCCATAACATTGCCAACGATCATGCCGTGCACCGTTTGTGCGAGGTACTGTTCGTGCAATTGACTTCGTTGAGCTGTTCCGTGCTTGCGAGACATGGCGCAGAATGCGGTTAGTTTTCAGCTTGGTGCTCGCAACCGGCCTCGGAGTGGGGATGATTGGGCGTGTAGTCTTGGTTCTTGGAAGCCGGTCCAGTGAGGTCTTTCTTGCCGTCAAGTCTTGGAAGACTGCGTCTGTCGCAACGTCCAGGGAGCGTGGTAAGTAGGGAATAAGAAACAGCAAGACAGAGCCAGCAGGTGGTTGACTTGTCGATCACTGCGAGTGTTTATCATCACGCGCCCGCCAGGTTTCTCTCATGTGAGGAGTATTGGAAGACATTGATAGAAGATGGCTGACCCGTTCCCCTCGCTGGCTTCATTTGGGTCTTCATTGCTTGTGGTGGAGGTCCCAAAGTCTTGCGGTTGACGACAATGGCAAACCAGCTTCACCGAGGAATGCCAAGCAATTGCGCGTCCGATGATCGAAGCCAGGCTTGGAACTTTGCGGGGCTATCGAGATTCGCGGCGTCCTCGCATTTGGATGGGAACAATGGCGGGTTGGAGGAATTCCTCGCGACAGTATGACGTGCGTTTGCGCATGGCCGCCTCGGCAAGCTGGCAAATGATGATGGATGACCTTCTTTGATGCGAGAGGAAGCAAGATACGTCTTGTCCGACCTCACATGAGGCCAGCCGAGCCCTGCCTTACATAATACAAGACCGCGGAACGATGTGCGGAAGGAACCGCCGTGTCGCACCGCCACACTGAGACGAGTGTGGCTGCAACTCCCTAGATGAACGGAATATGTTGAAGTAAAAGTTCAAGAGGTCCGTTGCCCAGGAAAGCTAAGCTTTACTACCCGCGGTCGCAAGGTCAGGGTTCGCGCCCACAAAGAGCTCCTCGACACACTCCCGAATCTTGCGGCGGCTTCCTATCACCAATAGTTCGGATTGCATGCTGATTTGAAGTCACGACTAATGGATCAGAACTCCCATTCGCTTCTAGCTCCAAAGTTCGGACAATTCGTCTTCTTGGCACCCCAGCCCTTCGTTGATTGCTTCCCGCTGCAGGATGGAAGCAAAATTGCCCCGTCGTCACCAATCTCCTGCTTCCATGCATTCGGCATCGGCATTGCGGCAGCGCCAGCAAGATTTGGTCTCCATTGCGGGAACCCTGGCTCCTCACACGACCAATTGCAACACTCGCAATACCCTATCTAATCGCGACGATCCAACGGGGAGTTCTGAAGCCTGAAGATAAGGAAGTCCTTCAGCAGGAAACCCTCGACTCTTTGCCCTTACGTACACTCTCTTGTTCGTCTCTGACGACCTCCCACGTCGTTTGCAGCATCGCGGACATGGCCGTGGTGCGCTTGGACGATGCGTGGGCAATCCCGCCTTATCTTCTGCATCTGTCTCTTGGCTCCGACGGGGAGAACCTGGGGTAAGGTAGTGTGTGTGTGTGCGGATAGCAGCGATGCGCGCGAATGCCACACAACCAGCTCCCTCGCCATCGCATCGCCAAGTTTCGAGCCACCTCACCTCGCCTTTCTCTCTTAGCCCTGTCTCGTGATGCCACTGTCGAGGCTGCTGCGCAAACAGAGTGCAATGTACCGAGTACTTGACAGATGAGACGATCTGCTCAGTCCCGCAACTCTCGCCTGACGACCTCCATTTTCACCGAATTTTTTCTCCTTCGAAATTCGCCATTGGACAAAAGGCAACCCGGGAATCCCGAATTCGCCTCTCTGCGTCTTCTAGCTCTGCCTTCAGACTCCAGCGCGGCCCCCCTTTACCGGACCTATCCCAAACGGCTCCCAGTTGCCGGCTGACTTCCGAGCCACACCAAGTACCCGCTACTCATACTCCAGGGACGCGCTGGTGGGGATATGTCGATTGATTCTTCAATGCCGCGGTTTCTTATCTTTTGCTCCCCCCACCAGTTTCGCGTCAGAAAGGCTAGGACGTGGTGTGTGCTCTGCTGCACCTCTGCGCAAAAATGGTCGTTGCCGTCTTTCGAGGCCCCGAAATCTGGGTACGAAAGATCCCGTAGAATTCGCGCGCGTCGCCATCGCCCTGATAAGGGCTCCTCCACTTTCCGTCGTGTGAATTGGGATATTACTGCCCCCGGGTCCGCCACCATGTTGCTGCTGTTGCTCATCGTCCAATCTTCGTCGCGGACCTTTCCCTCCCCCTCACTGGTGATCGGTAGCTTCAAAGCGCCTTGGAGTTTGCCCGTCGTCGACAAGACACCACCGTCCTCCATCATCCCGCCTTACTTCGTTGTGCCGAGCCAAGCCAAGCTATGAACTTCCGGTGACCGCTTACACAAACTCCAAAAGAAACCAACGAGAGAGACCGGGATACCGACCATGGCGATATTCGAGACTAAAAGCGACGTCGAGTCGAACGGGGAGAAGAAGGATGTAGCTCGCGGTTACGTGGGGGCCGACGGCGTCCACCAGGAGGACTTCGAGGCGGGCACCAGCACGTATGCGAAACTCCAAAGGTTGGCGGGCAAGTTTGGCGTGGAACAGAGAGGCATCGAAAGAGTCCCGGAAGATGAGCGTACCGACGACGCCATCATGAACGTTGGAACGATGGTGAGTTTCGCTGGTGAATGTGTGCGCAAAAACCAAGAGATGTGGTGGTTCTGACGAAAGTCTTCACAGTGGTGCTCCGCCAACATGGTCGTCTCGTCCTTTGCGATCGGCGTTCTTGCTATTCCGGTTTTCAGCCTCGGCTTCGCTGACACGGCTCTGACCATCGTCTTCATCAACTTTCTCGGTGTCTTGCCTGTGTGCTTCTTCTCTACATTTGGTCCCAAGTTTGGTCTTCGACAGATGGTTCTCTCCCGGTATTGGTACGGCTACTATGTCGTGAAGCTTGGTATGTCGACTCTGCCTACCTCTCTACTCAAGGGTGGGCGCCACTAACACACATTCCCAAAGTTGCCGTCTTCAATATCCTCGCATGCCTGGGCTGGTCCGCCGTCAACTCTATCGTCGGCGCCCAGCTCTTCAACGCCGTCAACCACGACATGCCAGGATGGGCCGGCATCATCATCATTGCGCTGTCAACCCTCGTCATCTGCACGTTCGGCTACCGCATCGTCCATACCTACGAGCGCTTCTCCTGGATCCCCTGCTTCATCATCTTCCTCATCGTCCTCGGCGTCTTCGCCCACTCGGGCAACTTCAACAACATGCTGCCACTGAACACGGGACCCTCCGAGGCCGGCTCCGTCCTCTCCTTCGCCGCCAGCGTCTTCGGCTTCGCCACCGGCTGGACCTCGTACGCCGCCGACTACACCTGCTACTACCCGCCGTCCACCTCACGCATGCGTGTCTTCCTCGTCACCTTCTCCGGCCTCTTCCTCACCCTCTGCTTCACCGAGCTCCTCGGCGCCGCCGTCATGACCGCCAGCGTCAACGACCCCACCTTCAGCGCCGCCTACGCCGACTCGGGCATTGGCGGCCTGCTCGCCGCCGTCCTCGTCCCCAAGCTCGGCGGCTTCGGCCAGTTCTGCCTCGTCATCCTCGCCCTCTCCATCATCGCCAACAACTGCCCCAACATCTACTCCGTCTCCCTCTCCCTGCAGGTCCTCTCCCGCCACACCGCCCGCGTCCCCCGCTGGATCTGGGTCTTCGCCGGCACCGGCGTCTACATCGCCATTAGCATCCCCGGCTACGACCGCTTCGAGGCTTGGCTCGAGAACTTCATGCTCATCATCGCCTACTGGCTCGCCATCTACGAGGGCATCAGCATCACCGACCACGTCGTCTTCCGCCGCGGCCTCGGCGGCTACGACATCGAGGACTACGACGACCCCTCGCGCCTGCCGCCTGGTCTTGCCGCTTTCGTGGCCTTCCTCATGGGCGTCATGGGCGCCGTGCTCGGCATGTCACAGACGTGGTTCACCGGCCCAATCGGCAAGCTTGCTGGCGGCGCGTTTGGTGGCGACATTGGTTTCGAGCTTGCCTTCTCTTTTGCGGCGGTTTCATACGCTGGGTTGAGAGTCGTCGAGAAGAAATTCTTCAAGAGGTAGTTGTGGTCGTGTTAGGCGGCATGTGTTGTATGGTTGTATGATATAGATGCGGTGTACATATTGAAGGTCTGAGGCGTCTGCGGTGTTGGGCGTCGATACAGGGAAAGAAAGCTCTGGGTCAGTTTGGGTTCCGACTTTCAGTACATGAGCTGGGCACGTCGTTCATTATTTGTCTAGCACTTGCATGGCGGATCGAATCTAGTTCTGAATAATTTAGCTTAGATAAAAGTATACCAGCGAGCCAATTGAAAATTGCAAAAACCAACGTGGGCTTTGACTCCGATTACAATGATCAACCACAACTATTTATGTCTCCCTCCTTGGTTGCTTAACGCTATGACCGTAACTCTTTCGAGTGTTTAGAGTGTCCCTTTCCAACATTCAGTTATTAATTCAAGTCTGTGTAGTTGTTGAGACGCAGCAGCATCGAAGTGTTTGGCACCTAAACCTCCAATACATTTTGCTAGCACCACGAGGCCCCATATGTGAATGTCAAAATAATCAATGCTCTTGAGACTGAGTCTCTGCTTTGTTCCGTACACCTAAGTTGAGTGCCGCTTTCATGTTTAAAGAAACGCTCGGCGAAGGACATAATAAGCACAGCTTGACAAATAACATGTCGTTAGCGCTACATCTCTACGAAATGAGGTTTTAGCCACTGAAGAAAATAATGCTAACGTCACAAAATCATGTCCAATGGTTGAAAATACTAGACGGTTCTAAATCACATTTTCACACTTGGAAAAAAAACTGCTCTCAAGATACTCATTTTCCCCCATGATACATTAATATGTGTAATGTCGAGGATTGTCATTTTTATCTGCGTCTACTCTTGATCTTTACGTACAGGCTGCCGAACAGATTTTGCGCTGTTAGTGCGGCAAATCAAGCTGAACAGTTGCCTTATTCACATTCATTTATCCTATTGTAACTAAGTGAAAGTGGTTCTCAATCTTAGTTAACAATAAGACGTCAAAGAGTCACCTTGATTGAGAAAGATGTGTTTTTAGCATATACTGTAATAACACACTGTTCCTTTCTTTATTTTTTTTAATTCATTGACGGTCTACTTATCACTCCATTCTAAATTTTTTCTCATGAGACCTACTACCTGTTGTGGCGTTTCTTCTGTCTGTACCTATAGAAGAAGTGTGTAGTTTTAATGTGATAGAAAGCGCTTGTAACATTCCTGGCTAAACTCCCTAACATTTGTTATTGTGCTAAATATTGTACAATACATAACTGAAGCAAGGTCCCAGAAGAAGAAGGGGAAGAAAGCACAACCTCAATAAGATCTCATCTAAACGTCTATTACTTCAAGATGCGCCAGAGTCTATTTGGAACAGAGATATTATTGAGGCAATCGTTAGGTTTCGTCTCATCACCCCAAGAGGGTTGGCCCCACCTGTTCAAACTCTCCATGGAACACCAAGATTTTGCCCATCACAGTAATCTTTCGACATGGAAAAGATCCGGGCTGGTCCTGAGCTATCCCGCCAAAGCTTGACTGCTACTTAAATACCTTTAAATTGACCTGCACATATCTCAGCACTGGTCACCGTCTCAGACATTGCCGAAGAATCGAATGCAACTACTTATATTTGGCGACTAATGCAAAGGGCTTTGTGATGCTATGTCACAGAATCCAGTATCCACGGACTAACTATGTATGCTTTATACTCCCTGGATTTTCCTGAAGCGCCAAGCAGAATGTTCCGCACCCACTAGCTGGTTTTACTCAGAACTCCCAGTTCTTTGGGAAGGCTCCGTGAGTTTAACCAGCTGGATGCCAACTTTGATGCAAAAATATGAAAATCGAATTACCCTCCGCCATCCATTGGTGTCGTGAAGTTCTTGCAGTTCCCCATAAAAGAACTGCGCCTCATGTCTCTTGACTCCTATGATGCTTTTCGTAATAGCCGCGGTGAACCGGCCACGTATCCGTCACCTCAAGACTCATCGTCATCCGAAACGCGAAAGCGAGCTGGTTTCTTCCTAGCCCTAGCGGCACGCCGCAAAGAGGGATCGACAATGTCATCCTCGTCATCATCGTCCTCCGAGTCGAATTCGACGCCGTTGTTCTGATAACTGGATTCGCTATCGTTCATTTCAAAGAAGGGGGCGAGTCGCCCCTTGCGCTGCGAACCCGGTGCGCGAACCACAAGGTCATCATCCGTATCGATCAAAGCTAAGCGAGCTTGCGATGTTGAGGCACGTCTAGACCGCGACGGTCCCCTGGCTGTGATCGTGTTCGCGTCGTTCCGTTTTCGACCCCTTGAGCGAGACGGGGTTGCGTTGACATCAAGCTCCTCGTCAATATCCATGTGATGAATCTCAGGGCTGAGGCCGCGCGTGGTAAGCTTACGTCCACGGGCGGATCTCGGAGGGTCAAGGCCGACCGAAATCGTATCACCCTCGACCTCCTGGCTCCTGGAGGACGCAGTGAAACTTGCGTGGATTTCGTTCTTAACGTCACCCATGTAAGCCTCATCGTTCTCGGCCGGGCTCATTGGTCGAGGGTTCTTGGGTGGCCGCCCGCGACGTTTCTTCTGGACGGGCGAGCCCGCCTCTGACTTCCCGGCAGCTGTCTGTGTCTTCGCAACTGATCTGGCCCTACTCGCAGTTCTGGAGGCACCAGGACGTCCGCGTCCTCGTCCAAGTTTGATGCGTGGAGATGTCTGCGTGGAATCATCCGCTTCTGAATCCGTGTGCAGATTCTTGGATTTCATACGACGATGCTTTCGTTGAGCAGGAATGCTGCGCTTGCTAGCGTCTTGCGCATCCTCAGACTCAAGGGACGGGTGGTATTCCTCCTCCTCATCGTCACTCCTGGCAGCCCGTTTTCTTTTCCGCCCTGGGCCCGACACGACTTCAAAATCAGCCAATGCCTCGTAATCGTCGGCTGTCAGCTTGGGCGCCTCTTTACGGGCTCCAGTGCGGACACCCTTGGCAATTTTGGCTTTGGCAAACTTCTGTGTAGTCTGCTTGACTGCAGCCTTTTCTGTTCGACGTCTTCCGCCCCGGCCTCTCTTGACCGGTGCTGCCTTCTCCTCCCCGCCCACTTCGCCATCTTCGTTGTCTGCCTTCTCCTTGATCATCTTCTTAGTCAGGTTGGGGAAGTTCTCGCCATAATTAAAGAACAGC
The DNA here is from genome assembly GCA_025328625.1 of Colletotrichum sp. SAR11_240. NCBI lineage: Eukaryota > Fungi > Ascomycota > Sordariomycetes > Glomerellales > Glomerellaceae > Colletotrichum > Colletotrichum sp. SAR11_240. The sequence continues at coordinate 28,498 of JAKMXA010000393.1, read as the reverse complement.
TCCTCGCCCGCCTTGATACTGCGCGTGGCCGAGAAGCGGATGCGGTACTCTCCGTTGACGTAGAGAATACCAGGCTGGACGTTGGCTGCCTCCACAGCATGATTAATATAGCGGCTGAGGTTGCCATAAATAGCGGCATCGACCCAAATACCCTCATAATCCAAGAGACTGAACACGTAAGAAGTACTCTTCTCAACAGCAAAAGCCTCTCCGCGTCTTGCTTCTCTCCTGACACCCTCGTCCGCAACAATCAGCTCTCCAGTGTACTCGATGACGAACTCGTCTTGAGCAATGTCTTCCGCTGTGAAGAGGCCGTAGCCACAGCCCTCCAATTGACTCTTTCCCAAGACAACAGCCTTGCTGACACCTCGTTGAATGGCAATGTTCTGGCAGCCCGTTTGGAACAGGGCGTCAACATGCCGATTTGCAGGGTCAGCGCGTTCCACAGCGCCGCAAGTCCCGCAGAGGTCGGGATCACACTCGCGGTTGAGTTGCACGCAAATGCAGGGGCGGCCTTCCTTCTGTTTCTGCAAGCAAGTCTTGCCGCTGGCATGGCAAGCACAACCGGTGAACTTATACGCGCAGCAGTCCTCGGTACAGCGGCAGAATTTCTCGCAGAGGATGTCGTTCATTATACAGGTGCAGTTTTCTGCAGTGCAGGGGCCGTCGTGGTGGCATGGGTCGTTCGAAGGGCGAACCTTGGTGTCGTGGGAATTTGTGTGATCTTGCCAGTCGCCGATGAGCATCTTCTTCTTACGATCATACCAGGGAAGATTTTTGACCCTTGCTGGTTCAAAGGTCTCCAAGGGGGGAAGAGTAATGCCCAGAGATTGTAAGTGGTGGTTGACGTCCCAGCAGGACCTGTTCAGAATCTCAGCAGTCGCGCACTGGGCCCTGACCCTGACCTTGTTGTGATCCAAGATTGTGAACAGGCTTCGCAGCAAGTTCGTCTCGTCTTCCGTCCAAGGTCGCGACGATGCATCAGGAGTATTGGCGTTGATCTGGAAGCATCCCCGCTGACATGGGGGTGGAGGATCCGAATGTTCGGGGTCTTCTTTAGAGGAGATAACGCGGTTCGCCGAGAACATCCGTCCGTACATCCCGATGCAATCCATGGAGAAGTTGCGCTTGTGATTCTCAATGCTGTAGTCTCCGTGTTCGCAAGAGTTGCTGTAACAGATGAGACAGCCCATGACTGTATGAGTTTCGATCCAGTGCTCAAGAGATGAAGCTTTCTCATTGTCGCCTTTAGCCGCCTTCTTGGACTCAACAATCTCGTCAACAGACTTATCGAGCTTCAGCACGTCGCGCAAGAGAACTCCCCGGTCTTTTGGCACCTCTTGATAGAAAACGTAATCGAAAGCCTCAGTGAAAACCCTTGCTGCCTTCAAAGCTCTCGGTGTGGCGGCTAAATTGTCATCGCTATGCAAATTGACCAGACTCGTTTTTTGTTGCGGCGTGATGGCGTCATCAGACTCTGAACTGGCCATATGACGGATGAGAGTCGTCCGGTTACAATTGTCGATGTTGAGCTTCTTGAGCCAAGAATCCAGGAATAGTGACAAGGTGGCGGTGCGCTCTTTGCGAAAAGTCCTGTTGACTCGGTCTTCGCGATTGCCTAACGTCTTGAACCCGCAGCTAGCATCCATCCTCTCAAGCTCGTTCAGCCATAGAAGGTAGTCTCGCTCCTCTTCCGGTTCCAGATCGCGGATGACAGGGACAAATTTGAGCATGGAGTTGGGAGAAAGGACATTTTTGACGATTTCTGTATGATGAAATCTGTACTTAGGCACGGCGTCCTTGGTTGACTTGACGCAAACTGGCAGGTAATGTGCATCTCGGCCCTGATCCGCTTTTCTCCCGCGAAAGTGTTGCTGAGGCGAAGTCAGCATTCATATCCGTACTTTGGATGTTGAGATGCGGCAGAATGATGAGAACAGACGTCTCGCCATCGATGTGTACTTACCTTAACCCGAATCTTCATGGTCGTTCCCTTTTCCTCAGTCGTAGGTGAGATGCCGACGTCAGCGAACCAATCGTGGCCGGTAGAAACACGTGTTTCCCTGGGTTTGGTAGATTTGAGTGCGTAGAGAACCATTTCTACATGATTTTTGCGGATATCATGAGAGTACTTGGTGAGTGAGGAGGTGATGTGATTGAAGTCGGAGATGCCCTTGTTCGGGGTCTGTTTCTTGGAGTTGGAGACATGCTTGGCAACCTTGGGAGACTGGTTGCTCGAAGGGCGGGTAGAAGATGGCGGAGTGACTTGCTGAGCAGTCTCTAGAGGAGCGTCTGGTCGCGCGAGTCGTGGCATCTCGGCATCGTAACTGTCGTCGAGATCGACTGACGTTTGGATTGAGACAGGCGGCGGCGAAGGATCCAAGACCGAGGCTGCATTGCTGGAAACAGCGGTTGAGGCGCCGCTTGGGTCGGAGAGGACACTACTGTTATGGGCAGGACCTAGACCTAGTGGGATACGCGACGCTGAACTTGGAGGTTGGCTGGCCTCAGGCTTGGATTTCCAGCTGGAGGGGGTCGCGCGATCGGCATCAAGATGAGGAAAGTGCTTAGGGCGAGGGGAGATGGGAGGACTGTCGCTGTCGCCTGTCAGGTCGATGAAGTTGTTGGAAGCGTTTCCCGAGCTTTGACGGAGCGGGGGCTTCGGGTAGGCGCGTTGATCGTGTTGAGAATGAGAGTGGTGGTGGTGGTGATGAGGGTGATGGTTTGAAGGATCGTGTTCTTGGTTCAGGTGGAACTTGGCGCACTCGTCGACGTAGGGACCTCTTTGAGCAGCTGCGTCCCGATCGGACCCAGCAAAGAAGGACATGACGGTAAATGACGAGGCGAAAAGCGACAGGAAGAAGGCGCAAAGGCGGTGGCTTTCTGTCGGGAGCTCGTCTGGCGGCGGTTCTGGCCTCGAGCCTCCTCACTTGCTGCAGGCGCAAACACAGACACGGTCGCTGCTCATGTCCTCTTCCCCGAGATCAGCGTCAGCAAAGCCTGTAAACATTGACTACGGAAGTCTCATGCCAGGCGGCCAGGAAGAAGCGCCCGGTGACGTTGCGCGGTCGAAAAAAATGCGACGCAACAGTCGAGATGGCGAATGGGTCACTTTCCCGCTCAAGCACGCTCTCTTGGATGAGGTTGATGATGAGAGAAGAGATGAGATATGTGAGACGCGTTGGTGAATTGCGAGGCTAAGCGCGTTCATGGGCGGAAGGACATCGAGGGAGAGATTGCAATGCGCTAGTCCCAAACGAGACCGGGGGAGCAGGGGCTGCGCTTCAGGAACTGCACTCAGGACTCAGGCAACCAACGCACCTGTCCACAATAACCCACCAAGCACCTTACGGCCCAGTGTATCAGTTGCCCGTTGGTTCCGATGCATTTCAGGCAGTCTGGGTAAACACACAAGAGATGCACAAAGACAACATGCCTTATTTGGCTATTTTCTGCAGTTCTGTTTTTTTCCCCCTTCTTTTTCTGTTTTGGCTCTCTCTCGTCTCAGCGGGTGGTGGTGGTGGTGGCGGGCTTGCAATTGATTCATGTTACACTTTGGGCTTTGTCATGATGGAGCGCACTCTGAGAACAATGTCTTCCTATCCATTCGATTTATTCGGTGCTGTCTCCTCACGGAGTACTCTTCCGGCCGGCGTCTCCTTGTTTTGTATTCAGGCGTCTTTGAGGGTACCACGTTGGCATGTGTCTTCCACCACACCTCTTCCGAAGAGAGAATGGCAAACAATAAGCCAGGGCAAGGAGACTCGACAATTGGCTTGCACTCAGACTTTGTACCCCAAAATGAGGCCAGTCTCGCTTTGGACGCTACAAACGCAATCCAGCGCGCATGACAAATTTTCGCAAAGGACTTTCAGCCAAGGCGGCCATATACCATTGCCTTGCGTTGGACGTTGCCAGATGTTCGAGTTCCTCGGAGAAAAAATAGTATACCAATTATCTAAGCTCAACTCAGCGCAGTAGCGGTCGACGTGACTCGGCCAGGGCCAGGGTTAGGGTTGCATGGCCGTCTTGAGTTGAACGGCCCAGGTACTAGAGAAGGTCTCTTGATTAAATACGTCCAGCTATGCATCACACCCCAACATTGCAAAAAGAATTCCTCGTAAGCCTCGAATGAGATGTTTACCGTCGACGTTCTAAACGAGAATATAGCAAGTCAACAGAGGTGTTGTGTCAAGGACATGGCCATGGTCGACATTATATGCAGCAAGTAACATGAGGGAGTGTCTGGAGATGCCCGCAAAGCAACGAGCAGAAAGTCAATTGGCAGAGCCTACCGTGCTTAATCCGACAGCCGGCTGCACCGACACTCTGGCGTCCGCTGTTTGGACTAATCAAGTGTTCCGCCAGGACGCAGGGCACAGATTGCGCTAGTTGGCGAGTTGACAGATAGAGGCGGTCTATGAAATCATCGCTCATCTTCTGGGACTAGTAGACGACCCTTAGCTTCAAAGAATCTGGACATGCCGATATGCGCTCAACAGCACGAATATGTATCCAGCGCTAGAGAAGAAAATTACGGTCCTGTTCCTTGGCATCAAAGACGAGCAGGTTCGATTCGAATGCTGACCTGAATTGAGAGGTCGGTGCCTAGGAATGCAGATATGTCATCCGCTGGCAAATCAAACATCCTTCGCCCACCACTTTGCGACGGAAGATGATGAAGGAGTGACAACCCTGAATTTTTAACGGACAGTGTAGGAGGCTATATCATACACCAGATCGCCCACTCTCTCCATCATCCCAGAGCCCAGTTCCGTCTGGACCTGCAGCTGCGGAAGGGAACAGACAGGCGTGGGGTGATGGGGTTTTCTTGCAGCTTGCATCGAAGCTTGCTGGTTCCTCTTGTTTCTTCGTCCCAAGTCGGCCCCAAGAGTCCCGGCCGTCTGTTTCATAAGCCCACATTGGGCGAAGGGTCTCGAAGAGCCGGCGCCATCCCGGATGGCGATCGTCCTGGCTGTGTGAGGCCTGCCTCCTCATTGCATAACCGTAGCCTCCTTTTGATCATGGTAGGTCGAGGTCGAAGAGATGAGGAGTGACACTGGCCAGACCTCCCGGGGTTGTAGCTTTCAAGGGTGACTTTGCGACGGATTCAGCTCAAGATGGCGCCACAGGGTACCTAGAATGTGGGGCTTCCGGCTTGTACCCGCGTAAGTTATTGATGCAGGCACCTGGGTGGGTGGTTAGCTGGGTGACGCTGCGAACAACGCCAAAAACACGAGCTAAAGAAACAGATGACGTCGCCAGGGCGAATGAGGCACAGAGGGGTGCCTGGGGGACTGCGCTGAGGTGCTGGGTGCTGCCGCTTCACCTGCCTGACCTTTCTACTACCCATGTCCAGCCCAACAGGCCGCCCACTTCGAGTCCCGTCTCCTCCGCAACATCCACGCATGTCTTCTGGACCCTTTCCGGCGCATACATATAAACACTCGAGTCCGCATCATCCCAGTCCCGACGCCTCGACCGTCATTCGATCTTCTACAAGTCCCTTGTTCCACCCCGCGATACCCTCTTTGCGAACCGCCCTTCACCCTTGACTGGCATATTGACACGCACTCTGTCGCCTGATTGATTATTGCGACAGTACACACGTTGATAACCTAACTGACATTGTCGTCGTCGACACCACTGCCACCATGCACCGCACCTATTCTATGCGCCAAACGAGGGCGCCCACGGCCTCTCAACTCCAGGTACGAACACCGCGAGCCTGTCTCTCCACCAATCGTCGCCTAGAACAAACGACAGATGCTGACTGTTGTCGCAGAACCCGCCCCCGCCGCCGTCAACCACTAAGTCTGGCCGCCTCTTCCGCGGTGGCTTCGGTATGTAGCATCCTCCATGGCTCGCGCCGCCCTATCTATTGTTCGAAATGCGGCCACTGTTATCTTTACGGCGACTGACAGTTCACATCAGGTCATGCCCTTCGTCACAAGTCTGCCGGTGCCTTCGGGCCAGACCTTGCTAAAAAGCTGTCTCAGTTGGTGAAGATGGAGAAGAATGTCATGCGCAGCCTCGAGACAGTCGCGAGAGAGCGTATGGAGGTCGCAGTAGGTCAACCCGCACCGAGGGCATTCCGAAATGCGCATACTAAATTTTACTTCTCAGCAACAACTTTCGATCTGGGGAGAGGCATGTGACGAAGATGTTTCCGATGTCACCGACAAGCTCGGCGTCCTTCTCTACGAAATTGGAGAGCTTGAGGACCAATACGTCGACCGGTATGACCAATACCGCGTTACCATCAAGAGTATTCGCAATATTGAGGCTTCAGTCCAGCCAAGCCGAGACCGTAAGGAACAATCGAAGCCTTCCATGCCATGCCGATTCTGACAGCGTTCACAGGCAAACAGAAGATTACCGATCAGATCGCTCAGCTCAAGTACAAGGAGCCCAACTCGCCAAAGATTGTTGTTCTCGAACAGGAACTTGTGAGAGCTGAGGCGGAGTCACTGGTCGCTGAGGCTCAACTGTCAAACATCACGCGCGAGAAGATCAAAGCCGCCTACACCTATCAGTTTGATGCTCTGAGAGAGCATTGCGAGAAGGTGGCGATTATCGCCGGCTACGGAAAGCACCTCTTGGAGCTCATCGATGATACCCCCGTCACCCCTGGCGAGACTCGTGCTGCATATGATGGTTACGAGGCCAGCAAGGCCATTATCCAGGACTGCGAGGATGCCCTCACCAACTGGGTGACCTCCAACGCCGCTGTGTCCTCAAAGCTGTCAACTCGTGCTCGCACTCTGTCAACTCGTCGTAGAAACAACATCAAGGCACGCGCTGAGGGAGGCCATGATTTGTCTGGACAAGATGCCCCTTTGAATGACGACTCGTCTTGGATGCCTGCCCATAACAAGGAGACGGACTACGATGATGAGGAGGACGATGAGGATGACATCCACCATTCCGTTGCCGGAACTGATGACGGGTTGAACGGTGAAACCCGAGGACGCCAGCACGAGAGCGTTGTCGCATAGATGCAGCATCTTGTCATGCCGATTTCGCCCGGATTTTCTCAATCATATTCGTTTTGAAGGTAGCTCCTTGTCGCGATAATGCTCCTTCCACGTTCATGGACAGCGCTTGGTTCTGGTGTTAGGGGTTTGGTGCCTCGGTGAAGGATTGAGGTTATGATAGGTTTGCTACGGCGAACGTGGAAGGAAAGGTAATCAAGGCAAAAACATTGGTTCTCCTAGTTGTAATGTCCAATAATTGCGTAGTTTATCATTATCGGCATTATTGTCTTCAGTCGTCACTTGCTATCCCTTGACCTGCCATCTTCTAATGTGCGGGGCCCTAGATAACTGCGGCGTCGGCATATGGGTTGTGTCCTCGTAGCTGGCTAGAAAACTCCTCCACCTCGATTTTTGCAATGTATTGGCCAGGTACTACAACCAAACCCAGGTAACGGGAAGTCATATCCATCGAAACAGACCCGGTGCCTGCGGCGGCATTCTTCGCTGCCTCCGCCCGTTGCTGCGCTGACGGTTGGCGATACTCGTATGTATGGGCTAACACGACATTTCGGTCCTAGGCATGGCCAAGAGGGTCAGAAAATTTTCGAAGGCATGAGGAGAGGGCGTCGCTCACAGGGTCGGTGCATTTAAAAATCCCCAGAAACATGCGACCATCAGTGGCCAAGATGCGCAAGTTCTTGTTGAGAAGCGAGGTCAAGAAGTCTCTTGCCTCCTGTTTGTCCATTGCAGCGAAGCAGTAACGACTGTATTCATCGCCTTTCCCAGCCTCCGTGCCGAGTCTCTAGGAAAGATGGTGAGAAGAAGAGAGATTGGTTCGCAGGTTGTCATTCATGCCGACCCAGGCTTGCTAGGTCGTCAAGGCGGTTCCCAAGTCTGCTCGCAGTGGCACTTCCGACTGCGGGGCCACTAGATAAGAACCGATAACGACGCCTCTAGTGGAGGAAAGCGCGTCATTACCTGAGCTACCCCATGTCAAATGGCATGCCTATCTGCAGGCAGCCACGGCCTCCCACCTCTCTCACAGAGTCACAACTTTATAACAGTTTTACGATCCAACACTCGAGAGCTGCCTCTTCTTGAGTGGACCGGGACTTTGCGCCTATCAACGACAATGCGATATACACTCGGTGGATGAGAAGACCGCTTCTCGTGCCCTTTCGCACCTCGCTGAGCCGAACACCCCCGTGAATCCCGACCAGACCGAACCTACCCTCGTCCGACAACCCCCTTCACAGCCATGGGTGTGAACGGCCTCTGGACGGTCGTTCAGCCATGCGCGCGACCGACGAACCTCGCAACACTCAACCGCAAGCGACTCGCCGTCGATGCTTCCATCTGGATATACCAATTCCTGAAAGCCGTGCGCGACAAAGAAGGCAATGCGCTGCGCAACTCTCACGTCGTCGGCTTCTTTCGTCGTATCTGCAAGCTGCTCTGGTTCGGAATCAAGCCTGTCTTCGTCTTCGATGGTGGCGCCCCTGTTCTCAAGCGACAGACGATCCAGGGCCGCAAGCGACGGCGCGAGGGTCGCAGGGAAGATGCCGTCCGCACGGCGGGCAAGCTTCTTGCCGTGCAGATGCAAAGGATTGCCGAGGAAGAAGAAGACAAGAGGCGACGCGATGCTGAGAGGGGAATACTTCGGGAGCGCGAGGAGCCGCAGGAGGAGATTCCTGATGTAGACAAGATTGTGTACGTTGACGAGGTGGGCATGTCGCAGCAGGAACGCCAGCGCGGCAGGAAGTTCTTCAAGCAAGATGCGTACCACCTGCCGGAACTCGATGGCGACATTGCTTCGATGGCGAAGGCGGATGATCCTAGGATCATGAGCATCGAGGAATTGGAGGAATATGCAAGGCAGTTTCACAACGGCGAGGACATCAACTTCTACGACTTCAGCAAGATCGACTTTGACGGCGAGTTTTTCAAGAGTCTGCCGCCGGCGGACAGATACAACATTTTGAATGCGGCAAGGCTACGCAGTCGTCTGAGAATGGGTCTCAGCAAGGAGCAGCTGGACGAAATGTTCCCGAACAGAATGGACTTCTCTCGGTTCCAGATTGAACGTGTACAAGAAAGAAACAATCTCACCCAGCGGCTCATGAAGGAAGCCGGCATGACAGGCCTGGATCTTACCCTTAATGGGGGTGGTCGCATCGCTGGTGAGAAGGATAGGGAATACATCCTAGTCAGGAACGAAGGAGCAGAAGGCGGTTGGGCTTTAGGTGTTGTGAGCAAGGAGAAGGATCTGGGTGAAGCTCACAAGCCTATTGATGTCGATGCTCTGGACTTTCAATTTCAGAAAAAGGAGAAGGCCGAAGCATCCGATGACGATGACGACTTCGAAGACGTTCCTGTTGAGGGTCTCAACCGGTTGCCGACGGCCGCTTCACAGGCATCGAGGGATGCGGCACTCAGGAGACAGCAAATCTATGACGGCCGAAGAGAAGCTGAAGTCAACGGTCCGTTTGAGGAAGAAGATAGTCTCTTTGTCGGTGGAGACTTGCCTGAACAACACGAGAGGTTGAATGGCGAGAAACGCGAAGAGCGGCTGCACCCAGAGGAGGAAGACGACATCAATCGTGCCATTGCCATGTCTTTGCGATCCCAGCACGGGCAAAATGCCGAAGACTCAGAAGAAGAGCAATTCGAGGACGTCGAAATGCCCGAATGGAAGCAAAAGGCCGTTGAAGCTCCCAAGCGCATTACTGCCACAAGCGGAAGAATGGTTGCTCACATAGTCAACAACAGATCTACCGCCGCTGTGCCCAAAAGAAGGCAAAGCAATGCCAGCAGCAGCGACGATGAGATGGACTTGCAAGCGGCTCTAAAAGCGTCTCGCAAGGCCAAGAAAGCTCAACCAAAGCCGGCAGTGCCCAACGTCAAGAACCCGTTTGATGGACCCTTGCCGTTCCCGAAGCTGGACTTGGGATTTTCCATGTTTTCCAAAAAGGCCCAGCCAGCAAAAAAGCCCGCGGAGCCAGCTCTGACTACGCAGGTTCCGCTGAATTTGAAGAAACCAACTCAAGAGATTGAGAACGCAGACCTTGGCGGCGGTTTCATCATTGAGGCTGCTGATGACGAGCACGCGGACGACGATGACGAAGGCGGTTTCCAAAGAGAACCGCAGGAAGAGGGGCCTAGGCCACTGCCACCCTGGATGGTCGATGACTCAGACATTCGTGAATCCATCAAACAACAGCGACAGGTTGAGAGGGATATCAATACCGAAGATAGAGATGCAGCGCTAGAAGAAGAGCGCCGCTTTGAACGCCAGCGACAGAACCAGCTTATCGAGATTCAGTCCTCTGACAGCGAGGATAGTGATGTTGAGATTCTCGATGCTCCTCCAACCCCCAAGCAGACCGCGGCTCCAGAGGTACTGTCTCCAGCTGGGGACGCCACAACAAAGAGCCCTGTTGCCGAAACAGCTGCGTCGCCAGAAGATATGGCACAACCAGCGCTCACCACCAGCAAGGTTGCTGCGCCGTCTCCGAAGCCTTCACTATCACCCGAGCCTGACTTTGAAGACGTCCAGGTGGACGACGCCGACGACGACATGCAAGTCACCGTCAGAGAACTTTCAGACTCCCCGGAGCCAGAGATGGAAGACGTCGCGACGGCCGTAGAAGAGCCAAAGCCTGCCGAGGAGACCGAACTTACTTTTGAGGAACTAATGGACGGCCCTACGTTGGATGACCCTAACACTGCAGGCGACCCTGTGCAGGACATTGAAGCGGATGTCTTCGCTAACAGCGACGACGAGTTCAGTGACCCCGAGGATGAAGAACTCTACGCCAACCTGGCCCAGGAAGCCGAAGAGCACGCTCGTTTCGCCAGCGAGCTCAACAACAAGTCCGAACTTGAGAACAAGGAAGCATACGAAAGGGAGCTCAAGGCTCTCCGCACACAGCAGAAGAAGGATCGCCGTGACGCAGACGAGGTTACTCAGGTCATGGTCACCGAGTGCCAGGCCCTCCTCCGCCTGTTTGGTATCCCGTACATCACAGCGCCGATGGAGGCCGAAGCGCAGTGCGCGGAACTCGTGCACCTTGGTCTCGTCGATGGTATTGTCACCGACGATTCCGATACCTTTCTCTTCGGGGGCACCCGCGTGTACAAGAACATGTTCAACAGCAACAAGTTCGTCGAGTGCTACCTTGGCTCTGACTTGGAGAAGGAGCTTTCGCTGTCGCGGGACCAGTTGATTGCCATCGCCCAGCTTCTTGGATCTGATTACACGGAAGGACTGCCGGGTGTCGGCCCGGTTACGGCAGTGGAGATTCTGTCCGAGTTTCCCGGAAAGGACGGGCTGGCCAAGTTCCGGGATTGGTGGCAAGAGGTGCAGATGAACAGCCGCCCCAAAGAAGCGGACGCAACTAATCCCTTCCGTCGAAAATTCCGCAAGTCACAGGCGACGAAACTATTCCTGCCGACGGGCTTCCCCAACCCTGCCGTGACCGACGCCTATCTCCGCCCAGAGGTTGATAGCAGCCCAGAGCAGTTCCAATGGGGCGTTCCAGACCTCGAGGGCCTCAGACAATTCTTGATGGCGACCATTGGATGGAGCAAAGAGCGCACCGACGAGGTTCTCGTCCCTGTCATTCGGGACATGAATAAACGCGACATGGAGGGTACACAGGCGAACATCACGCGGTATTTCGAGGGATCTGTGGGCGTGGGCGCGAGAGATGCCTTTGCGCCGAGACAGAAGACCACGACGAGCAAGAGGATGGCGAACGCTGTCAGCAGGTTAAGGGCCAATATGAATGGCGAGGCTGCGGCTGAGGCGCCTGCTGCACCAGCCCAGACCACAGGGAAGAGAAAGTCGAGGGCCAAGACGGTAGCTGCGGAAGAAGATGACTTTGTGGACGACGACGGTGAGGAGGAGGTTGAGGAGGAACAGAGCTCTCGCGGTGCTAGAGCGAGGAGGGGAAAGAAGGCCAAGGCTTCTGCTTAGATGTTATAGATGTATACCATGTGTCACTATTGTGTTCATCGTCGTTCCGTTCTCGTCCTACGCATCTGATGGATTTCCGAAAGTCGTGGCTGGTCACTGCAGTCTTTGCTGGCGGTCAGTGAAGTGGACATCAGAGAACATGCTCAAGGGGCCGCCCGATCCAGGACACCCCCCGATCCCGAGGACTCGCGTGGCAGTTCCGAGCCTTGCGACGAGGGCTGAGAAGTGGCGGTATGTCTTGGGAAGTCCTTTGCGACTCAGCATCCCTGTCTTGGAGATGGTATCGTGGCTTTTGCGGTGGCGATGTTTGTGCAAAAGACCGCGGGTAGGAAAAAGTTGAGAATTATGTGAGTCACGATCCAGACGGCAGTTGGCCGAAGCACCATCATGAGAAAAGAAAAGAGAGAAGAAAAAAAAACCAGTGGTGTCCATGCAAGCTGGCATTGGTTTGGCCGAGAGGACTTTTTGCTCTCCAGCTGCTTGTCCCGCAGGGCAATTAGTGTTGTGGATGGAGGGTCCGCCAGGGCTGAACCATACGTCAATCCAGGCCGCTCTTTCCCTAGAAGAAGGGTGGGAAAGAGTGATTTTCAGGTACGCCGTTGAACATTCCTGACCTGCGCGTGTGCGAGGCCCAAAAGTACAGCAGCTGGGACACAAGAGTTTCCCCAATCGGAGGACGAGGGACGTTGAATTCTCTTGCGTTTCCACGTGGCGGGGTGTCAGTTGCGAGGCGAAGATCATTCTGGGTCGACGTGCGAGTTGGCGGGTGATGACTGAGAAGCATTCCGCTTGCACTGCATGTAACGTGGAGAGGTACAAGATTTTTTGGGTTGGGTCGGTCCACAAGGCCAAGAGGTGACGCTCACGACTCGGTGATGTCTTCGTGGACGAGGCGCAAACGTGCTGCTGTCGTTCTCAGAGTTCCTGTGCCTCGAGAGTCGACGGAACCCCGGTTGATATGCCGGCATGTGAAGGTGGTGCACCCTGAGGTCGCAGGCGCGACGGGCAGATGTCGTCGAATAAGGAGTCGCCACGGTAAGAATAGAGTGCATCACTGCAGGCAGAGTTGGAAAACAGCCAACCAAATCGTCGCGGGTGAGCGGTTCCGCTAATGCAGGAACGGCCAACCCAAATGTTGTGATGATAAGGTCCTTCGTCGAGGGTTCTCAGCTCCCGCTTCGACTTGCTCTCTGGGTAAAATAGGCGCTGCCGGCTGACGTCTGGAAATAGTTCTTACTCGCCGTCTCATGTCAGATTCCGTCCTCAATAGACTGGGTCTCGTTTGACTTTGTTTTCACTGTTCCTTCTGCCTTGCCACACAGGCTAAGGTACAGCATATTGCCCCGAGTCCCACGACGGGGTTTGCGGACCAACGACGTCGACGTGGTCGCGGGGAGAACCAATCCCGTCCACCGCGATACGTTACAACGCGGGGGCCATGGGGCCGTTTGAGCGGTTTTCTCGTTGCCTCTGAATAATTGACTTTTTTGCTTCTCGCTTGGAATTTTGTTTCGACCCCGGGCCGCTCGTCCAAGGTTTTTGTTTTTTGTTGCTTCCCATGCTGGGCCGGCAACCAAAGCATCCGTCACCAGAGCGGATCTCGAACGCTCTAGCTGGTCTGAGTGACATTGCGGGTTAATGAGCAGGAGCGGAGTGATCGTCATTTGCTCTGCCGCGTGTGAACGGGGAAAAGGCAAAAGCAAAAACGTCCAACCCGTATCTTCCGCGGTATCAGCACATGGCTCGACGGCACGGTGAGTTGGGATGTGGCCGGCAGGTGAGGGCGCTGCGCGATTAAACATCGGATGAAATGGGCCGTGCTGTGGGTTGTTGACAGTGGCCGAGCGAGGTGATTGGCACATCTGATGGTCGAGATTGAGGGATGGGATGGAAGCTCGACATTGTCACCGGGATTGAGATGAACCAAGGTGAGAGAGGCACCCCACAGACTCCGGATGGGCGCACACCGTGGACTCGACCGGCTCACACCACGGTAAGCTTGATTTGCCGGGTGCGAGGTCAGCGCAGAGCTGGAGGCCCAAGGCTGTCACACTGCCACCCCCAAATTCCCCGAAATGGGCGGAGATCGATATTCCCTGGCCGCCAGAACAGAGGGCCCGAGAGCGCTGTTTGGCACCTCACAGGCCTTATTCTGGCGCTGGCTCATTTCTTGGACCGCCTGAAGAAGACGGCAAGCCAAGGCGCCAGACTGTGGTTTCCAGTAGTTCTGCTCTGTCGCAATCTTCTTTGTGTCGATATCAAGAATAGATCCGCGCCGGACCCCAAGTTCTTCTGGTGCAGAATCCCACCAGCCACCAGGATAGATGCGGAGGCCGTTGTCTGAGCAGTGTGCGATTCGCGAGCGCAGTTTGACCCTAGGCAAGAGCCAGCGAAGCTGTTGCTGTAGACCGTTTTGCACTTTGGTCCGCCGATCCAGCTCGACCGGTCTCGCCCTATATTTTTGGGTCAGCGGCGGTTCGTCTCGTTGCTGTGTTGGACAGCGACTGGTCTCTTGGTTGCCCCGGATGTCATTTTCGAGGCTGCTCTTTGCTCCCAAGGGCAGCGAAGCAATGACAGAAACGTAGTCACGATGGTGCAGGAAAGCCAGCTGGTCTCTCATTTAGGTTGAGATTAGAGCCCAGAACGCCGAGGAAGCCCAGCTTTCGTGCCAGTCGGTGGTTGGCCATGCTATTGGGACCTGGACGATGGGAGCAGGGCGAGTTGACTTGGCTCTTGGCACAGCCGGTGGGCTGCTCTCGACTCGCTCACCTCTGGAGGCCGAGTGTGGTGGCCGCTTCGGTGACTACATCGGAAGAGGTACGAAGGGAGCGGTGATGGAAGAGAGGAGGAGAATGTACCTCGAGTCGAGAGTCGAGAGCGAGTTGGGTGACACGGTGAGTGGGAGAGGTGCAATTAACTCAGCCCCCCCTGCCCAGACCTCCAGGCGCTGCAAGGTACAACCCCCATGAGCGGCCGAGCCGTTGTTTCAACTGAACCTGACAAGCGGATTGGCCAACTCTGTTCTGTTTCCCTGTTCGTCCAATTATCCAACGGCTTTTTTGCCTCTCTGTTCGTGTTCTTGGCCCCTTCTTTTGCAGGAAGCAACCCACACCTCGCAGTTGAATTCACTCGAGAGGAAGGAAGGAGGGAAGGAGGGTGTGGCAGTATCCGTATCCGTAGAGCTGCACTCCATTCACTTGGGAAGGTGCTTCTTGACTCCTGCTCCTGCCTCGCTCCTGCCCCTGTTGGTTCCTGCTTTCCACTGGGGCAAGTCCACCTGGTCGTTGCTTCTTGCTTCCTGCCTTACGGGACCGGTCTCCTCTTTGCCTGCCTTCCCAGATGGAGCACTCCATCCCACACCTCCATCAACCTTGTCCCCCGAGATAATCCTTCTCTCTTCCTCCTCTCCTTCGGCCAATTTATTTACTTAACCTTCCCGCCTGCCCTCACCCACCTCCTCTTGGTTCCCCTTCTTCCATCCTCACGATCAACATCAAAGTTGGTGCACTGTTCCGACCTGCCGGACACTGAATAGCATCGCCCTTCCTTTTTTGGAGACTTACACAGTCACCAGACATTCCTTTTTCCGACGCACCAACGCTTCGTTGATTCACATCCCACACCACACCGTTGAACAGGGTTCACTGAGTACTTCACATTCCAACACCACCCAGTCACAAGCCTCCTGGTTGAGTCAAAGAACAGCCTGGGCCATCGAACAACCCTCAAAAGATTCCAGAAACATTCTTACCCGCCAGTTGCGATTCTCTTTGAGGCCGGTCAAATACTCAAGGAACGAACGCAATTTCCCAGCAATCTCAGCATCCAACGCTCATTCCAAAGAACGTCTTACGAAGAATCATGAAGCCTTCTACTGCCGTCTTCCTGGCTTCGGCCTCTGTTGCGCAGGCTCTCCAGCAGTGCTCCTCTGGCACTGCCACCGAGGAGGGTGGTAACTGGTGGTGCGGCGTTGTGGAACAGATCCTCTACTCCAACGTCGGCCACCCTGGCACTTACAAGGCTGTGTCTAACATGGGCGACGATGGCTCTTGCAGCTTTGAAGATGTTGCCTTCTCCGGTCCCTTGGCCCCCTTCAATGAGGAGGTGAGTTTCTTTCCAACCTTTCCAAAGGATTTATTGCACAAAGGTACTAACATCGCCATAGCTCACTCCTCTCTTCCGTGGTCCCATGAACCTCAAGCAAGTTGCTGTGTACAACCTCAAGTCCAGCGCCAAGCGTTCTCCCGCCGTGTCTCACACCCACGCCCGCCGCCACGGTCACCACCACTTGCACAAGAAGCATGCTGAGGCTCATGACAACAAGGAGGAGAAGCGCGATGTCTGGGTCACTGCTACCATCGACGGCATTGTCCAGTCCTGGATCAACAACTGGAACCCAGCCGCCACTCCGAACGTTGCCCCTGTGGCTAACACTCCGGCTGTTGCTCCCATCGTGGCGCCCACTCCTACTCCTGCTGCTGTCTCTCAGCCTCCTGTTGTTGCTGCCGCCGCCGCCTCCAAGCCCTCCAGCTCCAGCAAGGCCAGCCCCAGCAAGGCCAGCACCTCCACTGGAAGCTCCAGCGGCGAATACAGCCGTGTTGCCTACTACAACGCTGACCAGGGTGTCGCTGACGGCCTCGTCTTCCTCGGCAACTACGGT
The DNA here is from genome assembly GCA_025328625.1 of Colletotrichum sp. SAR11_240. NCBI lineage: Eukaryota > Fungi > Ascomycota > Sordariomycetes > Glomerellales > Glomerellaceae > Colletotrichum > Colletotrichum sp. SAR11_240. The sequence continues at coordinate 11,883 of JAKMXA010000393.1, read as the reverse complement.
GGTCAGGGCTCTGGCAAGTTCGACAACGTCTTCGGTAACTCTCTGTCGTACCTCAACTCTGATGCCAGCGGTGGCGCTGCTTCTCCCGAGGTCCTGAACCCCGTCTACCTCCCCTCCAACAAGGAGTTCGCCATCTACAGCGACAAGGAGTGCACCGACGGCAGCTGCGGATACTACCGCCCGGGCTCTGTTGCCTACCACGGCTTCAAGGGCGAGGACTCTGTCTGGCTCTTCGAGTTCAACATGCCCATGGACGGTACCGCCGGTTTCAACGCTGACATGCCGGCCCTCTGGTTCCTGAACGCCAAGATTCCCCGCACCGCCCAGTACAACTCTTGCTCTTGCTGGCCTGCGTGCGGTGAGCTTGACATCTTCGAGGTTCTCGCTGCTGGTGACACCAAGTGCAAGTCCACCTTCCACTCCAACGTCCCTGGTGGTTCTTCCGACTACTTTGACCGTCCCACCGGCGAGCCCATCAAGGTTGCGACTGTTCTCGACGGCGACTCCGGTCAGGTCTCTGTCAAGGTCCTCGACAGCAGCGTCGACTTCTCTGCCGGTCTCACCCGCGAGCAGGTTGAGGGCTGGCTCTCTACTACCTCCATCGCCTCCACGAGCGGCAACAACAAGGTCAGCTTGTTCGCTCTCTCCAGCTAAGCGGACAGCGCCAAGATTTGAATGAGATTTTGGGAGGTCAACGATTGCATATATGGGATTGGGACGGCCTTGTTTTTTCGACACCCCTTTTTGACGAAATTTTTCTTCTTCTGGCTCGCCGAGTCGAGCAAGTCTTGCTTACATTGGATCATGGTATCTGATGACTCAACGACGCCTTTTTTTTCACTTCTTTTGATACCTTATTCGGGGATGAACAGCAAAGATGCCTCGCATTGAGAGGCAGGCGGGGATTGCAAAACGAAATGACTCTTAGACGGCGTCCAAGATGATACCCGGCCCCGGAAAAGTGCGCCTTTTTGATTTCAGGGATGGGGCATGGTTAGAGAAGGAATGCATTTTTGTCCTTCTCTGCAAGCAGTTAGGATGATTTGGAATCGATACGAAAGTTCAAACAAGTTCAGTTCGTGTGATGTGTTGCCCCTCGTTGTGATGTCTTGCGTGAGGGAAAGCCGTCATTCCTACACTAACGCGACTATATTGGCAATTCCCTCTGTCGAAGAAGCCGTCAATCTTGGTGCTACAAGGGCACAAGCTTTGTGGCTTTTCACCAAACAACCACGTCAGACGCGAGACGTCGGAAGATGCCTTTTCACGGTGTAGTAGGAGCAGGCTGAAGCGCCTCTTGATCCTACGGCCAGCCTGCTCTCCGAGGGCGCACGCCGTAGGTTGCGGAGGATTGCAAACCAGGTTTTCCACAAGCACTTCCACCTACTGCATAGTATGCACACGTTGATGAATGTTCTATCGATGTTGGAGCATTTCTTCTTGGTCGAGGCCAAGAGGCAGTTCGCGCTCGCGACTGCGGACGTGATCGGAAGTCCGAGCCAACCAATTACCCGACTGTGACAAATGGCATCGTCAAGGTAGAAGTTCACATCATCGGCTTGCGACGCAAAGAAACTTCCAGCTTCTGAAGTTTTCTTCGAGAAATTGTTTTCAATAATTGCCAACTTCCCATGGTGTTGTATCCGGGGTTTCGCGCCTCGCGTCTGTACAGGTGGAGACCGCGGGAAGCTCGTGGTTTAATGTTGGTTCGATTGGTAAGCTCTACTTGGACCAAGATCAGCGGCAAGCCAACCAGCGTAGCGCGCGTTGATGAGTCTTCTCCAGCAGGGCCACTGGTTGATTTCACCGTTGTACAGAGCATGCGCCATGAGTAAGCACCACGAAGTCCCCCGGTGCCCGACCAAGTGCGGGAATGTCGAGGTGCAGCTCCAGACGGACGGACTTTTCGGGTGTCGGAGGGCAGTCCGGCGCTGCTTAGTGTCTGCTTAGGTCAACACGCACCTCCACCATGTAAGTAAGCTCGCGGGCAACAGCCACGCAGCACCTCTGCGGCGCGGGGTCTGCAGTATTGGACGGAACTTTCTTCTGGGCGATGGAGCGTGAGTGGCCTCTCTTGCGCCAGTGTCTTTGCCTGATTCGGTAGTTTATGTCGAGATGCGTCTACTGCGGTTGTGGCACCGCGATGTCTTAGACTGTATGTGCTTGGCAAGCAAGCAGGCTGGAGTGCTTGGACGAGGGGTATATTAAGCTTGGACGACGCTGCCCCTCAATGACGACGAAGCAGAAGAGCATCAGCAATCCAAATACCACTGTCTTACAATCTTGTTCCCAATCGGCACTCAGATATCGAATTGTGAGACGTTCCACGCATAGAAGCACTCAGGTCCGTCCGAACTCCATCGTCGTACAAGTATCGGAGGTTCCCCATCCTGACTTGATAACGCAGCTAGCACAAGCTTCGATCCAACTTATTCCAACAACGAAAACAAACCCGCGCATAGCAATTACGCATATCAGAACCAACAATGTCCAAGAAGATCATCACAGTGTTCGGAGCGACTGGTGCCCAGGGTGGCAGCGTCGTCAATATCTTCCTCAATGACCCCAAGCTCAAGACAGAGTGGGCAGTCCGCGGTGTCACCCGTGACACCACCAAGGACTCTTCCAAGGCTTTGGCGTCCAAGGGCGTCGAGGTTGTCAGTGTAAGTTGTTTCGGCTATTCTTACCTCACCAAACGATATACGAGGCAAAAAGCTAACCCTCTTCCACTCAGGCCGATCTTGGAGACAAGGCGTCGTTGGCAGCTGCTGTCAAGGGTGCCACTGCCGTATTCGCGGTGACCAACTACTGGGATAAGCTGGACAAGGGTGGGTTTATCAGATCGGCTTGCGAGACAATACTTTCTAACAAGAAGGCAGACTTGGAAATTCAGCAGGGCAAGAACATTGCGGACGCCGCGCAGGAGGCCGGCGTCCAGCACTTCATCTTCAGCTCTCTGCTCGACATCAACAAGCGTAAGTTTGTTAGCTTCCACATTATGGCACGACACAACTCACTAACACACCCTTGACAGTCTCCAAGGGCGTTCTCCCAGACGTGTACCACTTCGACAGCAAGGCTGCTGTCGAGGAATACATCCGAACCCTCTCCCTGCCCTCGACCTTTTTCCTCCCCGGCCTCTACATGTCCAACTTCCCCGGTGGCATGTTCCGCCAGACGCCTCCGGACAACGCGTGGGCCGTGAACCTGCCCATCCCGGCGTCCGCGCCGATCCCGCTCTTCGACACGGTGGCCGACACCGGAAAGTTCGTCAAGGGCATCGTGCTGAACCGCGACAAGGTCCTCGGCAAGCGCGTGCTCGGTGCGACGGCGTACGTGACCGCCGGCGAGACGGTCGAGGTGTTCAAGAAGGTGTACCCCGAGGCCGGCAAGACGGCCAAGTACAACCAGCTCACGCACGACCAGTTCCGCGGGGCGCTCAAGGGCCAGGGCATGCCCGACTTCGTGGCGGAGGAGATGCTGCAGAACATGAGGCTGCTGGATGAGTTTGGATACTACGGCGGCGAGAAGCTGGACGAGTCGCACGCCATTGTCGAGGACAAGCTGACTACGTGGGAAGAGCACGTGAAGAACGCCAAGGCTTTTGCCGGGCTGCAGTGAGCGCGGGAGGTGAGAAATAAGAAACGTGATAGGACGATAGAAATTGAAGCTTGTGATTTTGAACCCTTGATGACTCAGATGGTCTAGACACTTTTAATCGCGGTGAATGTGTTGTGTTGTGCTTTCGTTGCAAAGAGGGTCGGTTCGCTGGCGACGCACGACACGCCTTTGCAGCGTCATTGGTGGCTGCGTGTAGCTGAAGCGGATCTGGGGATCCAGCTGCAAGTCACCGAGCAGAGGACCACAATTTTCTGTGTCTGCACGGCTATGCTTCCGATGTAGTCAATACCCGTGGGTTTGAAGTTTTAGTTCGATCAAGAATGACTACAAATCATAGTGATTAGAGACAACGATAACGGTAGTCAAAGCGACGAGAGTGACATCGAGCGAGACGATTAGAGACGACGACAGCAGACGACGGCGGCGGGAACGACGATAGCGAGGAAAAGTCGTTACTCTAGCACAGGAACACGATGGTCTCGCAACGAATAGCCTTCGATACAAATAAAGACGACATAAGTCCGAAACCGCCAGAACGGTTTGAGACCCTGAATGACAATGTTTGCGATCTGATGAAAGATGCCGAGGCCTGGTTCTTGGGGCGGCGCAGCAGCGGCAACGAAGCAGCGTAAGCCAGGCCTAGGCCGCCGGCCGATATACCGAGGCAAATGGAACCTGACCCCCCGACCCCATGTTTTTTACCTTTTAGTACCCTCGCCCTTCGCATTTCCTCTCCACATTTTCAGTGTAAACGCCAAGCACAGGCCCCGGGTCACTTGCCGCCAGCATTTCCATTGCGACTGGCAACTGCACGCACGGCTGCGTCCCCGACCCCGTCCGCCGACTGACCCCCATTACTCAGGTCTGCTGCACTATCAGCCCAATCCGCGTCCGTCATCCCAGCGACTCTCTTCCTCTCCTCTACCCCGACTTTGCCTTCCCCTCTCCTCCGCTCCTGCCATCGCCAACGTCGTCGGATCGTCTTTCGACATCGCAGCTGATCGAGGTCGATTGCCATCTTCCATCCGACCTGGCTGCGAAAAGCCGTCCTCCGCGTCGCATTTCCGGTGTTCGGTAGAGAGAAAAACAAAGCAGCAGACGGCAACGTCGCCACCAGCCAACCCCGACCGGTAGATTGCGAGATAACGCCGAGCGACACCAACGACTGTAAGGAAAACTTCTTCCTTATCGTGAAACAAGAAAATGGCATCACCACCAAAGCCTTGGGAACGGGCCGGCGCAACTACCGCTGCGTCAAGTGCGTCTACCAGCACCAACATTGCCAATCCAGCCTCTAGATCGAGATTATTAACGGTTTCATCAATAGCTCCTACCGCCGCTTCCATCGCGACCCCGACACCGGCGGCCTCGATTGCCTCGACGACCTCACCATCGTCGGCGCCCACTGTCCCTGAGCGGCCAGCTTCCCTCGCCTCCGCGGTCAACCAGAACGCCTCGGCATACAGCCGGACCGGACTCGGAGCCGGTATCGGTGCAGCAAGCCCTTACGGCGGCGGATACTCTTCGCCTTACGGCAGCCCGTACTCAAGGATGGGTTCCTACGGCGGCTACGGTGGCGGCATGTACGGAGGTTACGGCGGTTATGGCGGCGGCATGTACGGAGGAGGCATGTACGGCGGCATGGGGGGAATGGGCATGGGAGGCATGCCCGGAAACCCCAACGATCCGAACAGCTTGACGAATCGATTCAACAACAGCACTCAGGCTACGTTCCAGATGTTGGAGGGCATCGTCGGCGCCTTTGGCGGGTTTGCTCAGATGTTGGAGAGCACGTATATGGCTACACACTCCAGCTTTTTCGGTAAGTTTCAGCATCGGATCATCGACAGCACACGTCACTGACAAGAAAACAGCCATGGTTTCAGTAGCGGAACAGTTTAGTAACCTCAGAGATACCCTGGGCTCGATTCTGGGCATCTTCACTCTGATGCGCTGGATCCGTACCCTCATCGCCAAGATTACCGGCCGTCCACCCCCAGCCGATGCGACGGCTCTTACACCGGCTGCCTTTGCCAAGTTTGAAGGACGACCGCCCATCGGCCCCGACGGCGCTCCCCTCGGACCCCCCAAGGCTTCTCGCAAGCCCCTCTTCTTCTTCATTCTTGCTGCGTTCGGCCTCCCGTACCTGATGCGCAAGATGATCAACACCATGGCTCAATCTGCGGAGGAGGAAGAGCGCCGCCGCATGGCGCTTGCCGGCGAGCAACAAGCCTTGGACCCCTCCAAGCTTGACTACTGCCGCGTAATGTACGATTTCACGCCCCAAGCTGGCAACGCCGTCAAGGATGTGGACATGGAGGTGCGCAAGGGCGAACTTATCGCCGTTCTGTCCAAGAGCGACCCCATGGGTAACCCCAGTGAGTGGTGGAGATGCCGCGCTCGCGATGGCCGCATGGGCTACCTTCCCTCGACCTACCTCGAGGTTATTAAGCGCCCTGGACAGCCCTTGGCCGCGATCAAGGCTGCACCCGTGCCTGAGAAGGCCCCGGAAATCAAGACCAAGATTGGTGACGTGTCGCCCGAGAGTTTCCAGAAGAGCGTGTTCTATAACTAGGCGCCAGAGAGCTGCTCATCTGAGTAGGCGCCAGACAGTTCCTCATCTGATTTCGCGCCGGAGTGCTGCGAGTGCTGCTCATCTGAGTAGGAGACAGAGAGTTGCTCATCTGAGCATGCGCGAGAGAGCCTCTCACCGGACTTTCGCAAGTTCCTCCGCAAAACCCGTCTATAAAGCCATCCATTTTCTTTGTAAAGAGTGTACGATTCTGGCATTCAGTTTAGGGGCTGTTGTTTGTCCTTTGGGACTTTAAAAGCTGGGCGTTCAGGTTGACGATTGGATCCCGTGGCATTGGGAGCGGTTTGCTGCTACTTGGCTACTTTGGTCTCAGTATGCTATGAATACCCAAGGTAATGCCTACGAAGCAGTCTTTGTCTATAGCGAAGAGAATGCATACAGTATGTTTGCACAAGATGATCATGACAACGTAGACCGTGATGAGGCACATGCTCCGCGTAGATGAAGAACAGACATGGCCAGACCAGCGCCAACGCGGCTCCACAGGATGTGGCTTGGTGCCCAAACCTGATTCGTGTGTCCTATCCCATTCCTCGTGCCATCTCGACATTGACGTCAGATTGGATGACTGGAGTCAATTCGGGTGTCCTCCTACGGACGGCGGCACAACAGGGCCTGGCCAGGCCCGGATCCATCTGGCGGCAGCTGCCGCAGCAGCCGCATCAGGCAGATTGCACCCTTAGCTTTCCCTCAGCTTCCGTCCAGTCGACGCACGAGCCACCGATGACGTTGTTGACTTACGTCTTTTTTGCTGTACCCGGTAGCTTCCTCCCAGCTGCAGTAGGTCCCTCACACAGGAGCACCGCAGCCAGAGGGAGGGGACCCGCCCAGGTTCAGTTGCTCAGCTCTCCCCGTAACGTTTACGTAGGTATTCGTCCGCACGAAGATAGGCAGACAGGCACGTAGGGAAAGTAGACCGGTACCTTACCTGCTGGCAGACACAGGCACGCTTGGAGGTCCTGCCACCTCTACCTTACGGATCCAGTCCCACCATCGTCACCTTTCACGCACATTGTACAAAAGGCCAGCTCCTCCCAAGTCCGCCTGCCGCTTCCCTCGCAACAAATCACAGCACTCCGAATCTCCAATACCCACGCAACTTTTTCGCCAGCTCAACACACAAAAACACCGTCGGTCAAGTCAGTTTGGGCTTCCGAGTGTTTCTTTCCTACAACCACCAATTCCTACTTCGACGGGAAGCACACGACCAACCTTTCACAAGCTGAAGCTGTCCCCGCATCGTCAAGATGACTCTCTACTACACTCTCGTACGTCTCGGCTTTGCACAACACTGGCGTCTTGCCTCTCCTGCACTCGGGGAGGGGCAATTGAGGAGAGCCGTCGCTGACTAGATCTAGGTGTTTATGTTGCTCATGGCAGAGATGGGCCTGTTCATGCTCCTGATCGTGCCCCTTCCCTTCGCCATCAAGCGTAGACTCTTTACGTATGTGCTCTCCCTCCGCTCCCTCTGCATGCTGCGTTGCCAAAGAGCTCGAAGCTAACCGTCCGGTCTTTCCGCAGCTTCATCTCCGAGAGCCCCATCGTCGCCAAGGTGCAGTACTGGATGAAGATCACCTTTGTCTTCATCCTCATTCTCTTCATCGATAGCGTCAACCGCGTCTACCGCGTCCAGGTCGAGCTGGCGCTTGCTACCGAGAAGCAGAACAGCGGGTGCGTACATCATTGCCCCCCTTCCACAATCTCTCCCTTGGAAATACCCACCTTCAAGGAGCCCTTCAGTACAATAGACTCACTAACAATTTGTCCAACAGAGCCGCCGTCATGGGCCACGAGCGCCTCGAGGTGCAAGCCCGCAAGTTCTACTCCCAGCGTAACATGTACCTCTGCGGTTTCACCCTCTTCCTGTCCTTGATCCTCAACCGCACCTATGTCATGATCCTCGAGGTCATGCGTCTTGAGGACAAGGTCCGCAGCTACGAGGGCACCCAGGGCAACACCAAGCAGAGTGAGAAGCTCGCCGTCGCCGGTGATGCTGGCGAGATTGCCAAGCTCAAGAAGGAGCTCGAGAGGAAGGACCGCGACATCGAGACCCTGAAGAAGCAGAGCGCCGGCCTGCACAAGAGCTACGACGAGCTCTCCGAGCAGTACGGCCAGACGCAGCCCAAGGGTGACAAGAAGGCACAGTAAAAGGCCTTGATGTAAATCGACTTGACGACTTTTTTCTAAGTGGAAGACGACTACGGGCTAAAATTTGATACGCGGCGGTGATGAGGTGAGGGATGGCCGGGAGCTGGACAGCTCTGAGGATCCAACAAGTTAAAGGTTAGGAGGGTTCGCCGGCACGGCGAGGCGTTTTAGCTATACATCAGCTTGAGTTTCGACGCAATTGGATCCAGTCCAAGATGAAATGTTCTCGTCCATTATATCAGTGCCATGATATGATTGAACGAAATGCGTAGTTGACGCCTGACCAGAGCCGTCACTGCCTCGGCAGTATGAGTACCCAGGCAACCTTGACGTCTGCAACCTATATATCAGGTCAAATTACTGATGTCTCACAGAGAAGACGGTGGTCGCCTTTGTGGTCGTTGTAAAACGGGCTCATCTTGTTCAAGTCGACGATATTCTCGCACTTAGGGCAAACTGCGACTGGCGTTATGCGGTTGGGAACATCCTGTCACGAAGGCACGCTCGCGGGCATGGCCCTCCCATCGCGGGTTCCATACCGTCTTCACAGCAAGTAGTGTAAAGACTGCTTCCACTTTCCGAATGCTCATGCTGTTATGAGGTTCTCTGGTCGCCCTCGAGAGTTATCCTGACCACGATCGACGCAATTTCGATCTTGACTGTTCTTGACCCTGACTTGCCGCAAGTTTTCAAGTGAGTGCCCGAAAGACGAAGACGACGAAGACGACAACGCTATGGACGAATACGGACGACATGGAACAGCGGAGACAGCAATCGACGACGAGAGGAAAGGAAAGTTCGTTCGCCTTGACACAACAAGGTGATCAACATAATCATTCGGTTGAGCAGCAGGATCTCATGTTCATATGCAATTGTTGTGCTGTTCGACCCAGTTGATGCCGAGAACGTGCGAACATCCTTCACAGCCGCAAGGCGGTCAGTACGGGGTAAGAGATTTGCCATTTCAGTCCATTTGGAATTCTCGTCGAACTTGTCGGCCGTGTAATAGATGTCATCCGGCCTTCAGTCGGTTACTCCATCTTCACATACGTTACAAGCAGACCCCCTGGGTCGGGATTTCTTATTGTATTAAACGAGTTCCCGGTCCTTCAAGCATGTTGTTCCAAGGCTAGAATGTTCTCGGAGACCATAGTAATTGCGGCAAGCCTGATCTTCGCACCAAGTTATCTCTTTGAATTCAGTGTCGTCTTTTAGGTTGTAGGACGCAGGATCCAACGCAAGGTACCACTGGGGACTGGACGGACTCAACTGGCCCGAGTCCTCCGAAGCACCGAACGTGCGATCAAGAGTGAATTCCCAGCAGTGTTTATGGGATTCGCAGTCCCGGAAACTGGCTTGAAAGTAGGCAGTTTCGTCCGTTGTCCATCGGTGGAAATTGTGGCTGTCTAGCCTGCCGTTAGCATTGGTACCCCTATCATATCTAGACAACTTACGGGGGCGCTCCGCATCACTCTTGGTCGCCACTCGGCCATGAAGCGGAATCCTGCATCTCTCGACACCTTCGTAATGGAGACAGTGACACAAGTTGGGGTCAAAACAAAGCATAGGATCTAATCGCCGGGGGCCTTCTTCGGGAAACCAAGAACATGGCGAGAATTCTCGCAGCTCAGCAATCCGGCGTCGAAATTCGACAGCAGTGACCGGGCATTTTCTATTGGGGAAACGCAAATGTCTTCTTCTCTTCAGAAGAGCCACTTGACTAGCCCAGGGAGCGTTGCCCTTCGTGTGTTGAAATTCCGCCTTCACCTCTTCAAACCGTTCTTTGTGACTAGCATGGTCACAAGTGATGGTGGAAACACTCTTCCTTCTCGAGGCCGGAAGTGACATATTCGAAGATACTCTCACGAAATCGTCCCATGTGAAGGTCTTGTGTTCGCACAAGCGTATGTGCCCTTCTCGACCGATGCAGACTCTCGAACGTGACCTCTTCTGGCGCTCCGCAACGGAGAAGACACTCGTCGGATGGAGTCGATCACAGCCAGAGCAGTACAGAAAGGCTCTGGCGCGATCAGACGACCAACTTCTAGGCGTGCGGTTGATTTTGCAGCCTCTGCAAAATCCTCTTGTCTGTGGCGCCGCGAAAGAGAGGGCTTTCACCCAGCCCTTGGCTTGGAACGGCGATTTCCATAAAAAGCCATACCCGTCGCCGTGCTCATGCCATTTCGAGAAGAGCCTCGAAGAGAAGATCCTCATGAATGTTCGCGAGGCCCGGCGGAGTTGGCAGGCAGTGGTCAGATCCGTTTGCTGCATGATGTTGACCAAGATGTGGTCAGGGAGCCCGCAAAGCGGGCTCTTCGTTGCGTTGCGATATATCGCAGCTATCAAGGGGTCGATGTTGACGCTCTCGGGCCAGTCCAAATCTTTGTTGTCATCGTTCGAGGCGAGCTTGTAGCTTGTCGATTGGGATGGCAGAAGGTACGTCTGGTTTGTGTACGGCTCTTGGCCATACTCCATCTCGTAGGCGATGTATGACGGCGGACTGCTCACCACGTGCTGGCCGAATCCAGGGTACATGTAGCGTGCGACATACTCGTTGAAGCAAGGCTTGATCCCGGAGGCGGTGAATGAGCCGGGTTCAGTCAAAAGGAAGCCTTCGAAATACTCCTTGGAGGAAGGGGGGTATCCTGTTGGCCACATCATTAATGACCGAAAGGTGCGTAAGGTTGGTGGTCTTGATCTTCGTATCCTTCCCGGCAGAGTTTGTATGTTACAGGAACCTTTCGGGCGCACCTTGATAGCCACACCTTGAGAGTTGGCTGTACTTGCGTCTTCCACGCCACATTGGAGGCTTGCTTGTATTTAGCGCAGATATGGACAGAGATGGAGGGCGGTCACAACCAGAATCACAAAAGTGGACTCCATGATGGGAACGGATCATGTCGGCATGCAGAACCTGACTCTTCAGTCAGATCTCCGTTCTAGAAATCATCTCTTGGACGTTGGTCAGGAAACGCTCACATCATAGAAGTGTGAGGATAACTGCTATAAACCGTGCGTGAGTGTCCGTCTACTGCCTGAAAATCAAGAACGGCTGAGATATATAGACCCATCCATCTAGAACGTAAGTGAAAACACAGAACCGAAGAAATCATGCGTCTGAATGTGCTTCGTCTTCAGCAACTCATATCAAAGCTACCAGAAGGTCGAAGTCATCATGAGGACAGTAGCAGCAGCATGGTTTATTGAATATACGGGGCCTTTTCCGTCGTTAATGTGCCTGAGGAACACTTCGAGGGAACTAGAGGAGCAGTAAACCAGTATGCTAGGCAATGTACTTAGATTACTTTAGCAAACTGCCAGTCGATACGTATATTACCAGAATGACTCTGCTAGGGAGTTTTCATTTGGAGATTGAACAGGGCGCCCGAATGGATGATTGTTGCCCTCACACACACACACACACACACAGAGAGAGAGAGAGAGAGAGGGAGAGAGAGAGAGAGAGAGAGGGAGAAAAATAAAAAAAAGAAAGAAAAAAGAAAAAAATCAATAAGAAAAGA
>JAKMXA010000392.1:0-49265 GCA_025328625.1 Colletotrichum sp. SAR11_240 | reverse complement strand
TTTTTTTGTTTTTTGTTTTTTTGTTTTTTGTTTTTTTTTTTTTTTTTTTTTTTGTTTTTTTTTTTTTTTTTTTTTTTTTTTTTTTTTTTTTTTTTTTTTGCTTTGTGCGGACACGGAAACATCTGATGGACTGTCAATCTGTTGACAACATCGCTGCGGACGTTTTGATGTGCACGACTGGGCGGGGGAAGGGGCACCGAGCAACGTGGTGCGCTCCGTGAGGGTTCAGGGACAGTCAATTCAGGGTCCGGTGCAGGGGATGATCTGGAAGATCAGGGCCCGAATCGAGCACCCGGAACGGAGGGACGTCAAGCGAAAAGGATCAAGTGCGAATGAATCCCATCTCGCCCCCCTCACCACCACCACCACCACCACGTTGCTTGCGTTGCGTATTACCCGGCAGTAGGCGAGCATGCTTGCTGCCTGCCGAATTGCGTTGAATCCCTCGAGTCCTTCATCAGAGAAGAGACCGTGCTCATTGGGTTTACAGGATGTGGTGGTGGTGTACGGAGCGGAAGCAGCCCGGCTGACTTTCGCGAGTCGTCGGTTGATCCGCCTCTCTTCCCATCAAAAAGGTTCGATGCGCACGGGACAGTTGCCGGTCTTGCTTATCCGAACTCTGGGCCCCCGGCCTCATCTTGTCTCTGCCCTCGAGGAAGGCACTCAAGGTTTCTTCTCTGCGTCTTGGGTGCTGCCCTCCAGCACCTTACGCTAGTTCCTGTATGTAGCCGTCGTGCCGTCCAGGTCGTCCGCCATCTTCGGATGGAGTAACCCGTTCCAGCGGTTTGTCCTACCGGTCTGTCTTGCAATGTCTCACACATTCTGGCTCCGGCCGGCTTGACTCCAGATCTTCCAGCTTGGAAAACGAAGTTGATTACCTGGGACGGACAAGAGCCGGCTCGAAGCAGGGAGTCACGGCACATCAGCGTTACTTGAGAGCATCGTTCTTTTCTTCCTCGATTCTGCTCCTCTGCGCAAGATAATTCCCTCTTCTCCCTGCGAGCCGAGGGGCAGCCGTCAATCGGAGGTTGGGGGTGGTGTCCTGCAACGCACGAGTCTATTGACCGTGCTACGGCATCTAGGCCCCAAGTCGGCAACGAGGCGGGGGAACGAGGCATGTATTTCGCGTGTACCTACACCCATTCGGTCGGGCTTGCATCCGCCATCTTGAGGCGGGAATGTCCTCTGGACTTCTCCCAAGCCGGTTTACAGGCTGCCAGAACGCAGCTAGAATCACAAGTCTCGCCCAAGTCCGGAGAGGAGAAGGAGGAGACGGGTACTGGGGTCGGGAGAACGGATGTACTGCGGTGCAGGGCGAAGGCTGCCTGACTTGCATCAAATCCACAGGTTTGGGAAGGAGGGGGGCTTGACGGAGAAAATACTGATGCATATCTGCCTAGCACCGGCTTGGAGCTCACTGGGAGAGCATAAGACGAAGAGATTCAACGCTGAAGCATGCGGTCGACCCGTGGCGCGCGAGTGAGACATTGCTCGATTCCGTCAAAAGGGGTCCAAGTCATTGCCATCGCCTTTCAAGCAACCACGCAACCTCGCGGCGCCTCAGCTGGGGCCGACCGCATGCATCGGATGGAGTACCAGTCAGACTTCGTTGAAGATTTGATCCTTCAGTGCAGGGTACCATGCACCCAGCCAAAAGTCGGAGGCAGAAACCATCGATATGTTTCTTTGGCTGGGGGGTCGGGGGTCGATGGTGTCTCGGGCCCCCAGTAAGCTGATGGCATGCAGCGAGCGGCTTTGTCAACCAAATGTGACTGGGAGGGCTTGATGTGATTGTTCTGTGATATCTCGAAAGACGGCGCTTGACCCCACGCTGTTGTCGGCAAGCGTGGCTTGAGCAGCGTCTGATCGTGGGCTCGTCGCGGGGGAGACACATTGGCCCTCATCAGAGCATATCCCGCACTCGCGCGTGTGGTCGGATCAGATTGACAGACACTGGCTCAACGATTCCCTGTCGTGCCGTTGACGGTGGGTTTCTGCTCTTGCTCCATCATCCGCCAGCCAGCAAGGGATCCGCAGGATATATTTGGGTGCAGAAGATCCCGACCCCTGCAATAGGCAAGATCAGAGAGGCTCAGAGAGCCCAGCCAGCATCCGCCAACCGCCTGGGCGCGTTTCTGTTTTCCCGTTACAGGACATGGACAGGCGTGGCAACGGCCATCAATTGCCATGCCTCAAGCTTGGGCGACAGCATCAAACGTGCAATTGACGGCAGATAGATTAAAACGTCTGAGGGACAGAATGCTGTCGGCGAATATCATAAATTGGATGTTTATGCTGGCTTCCTGGACGCTGCCCTTTTGGGCTGTTCCATCGACGTCTGAACTTTGACTGCGTCCAATGCTTATTGCAGTGGGGCTCGAGCAGGCCTGTCGTTGTTGTCTTCTGATTAATGGCCCGAGACGTGGGAGGATAGCATGAGTACAACGACGTGCACAACGTATGCTGCGTTGTGAGTGTGGCATTCGTGGTCCCAGGCCAGGGCAGCTTTAAGGTGCTCAAAGTAAGGTTATCTGTACCTGTTGCTGGCAGACAGACGTCTCGCGTGATGGAAACCCCGTATTAAGGTTCCTTGCCGAGACAGCGCCGTGAAGAAAGGATCCGACGATGCTCACGGGGATTTTCTCTCTCTCTCGCAGCCCCCGGGAGACCCTTTCGGCGTCGACCCGACTTGACTGCCTTCAAAGGCTGAATCATCCCGCCGTGAAATAGGGTTGCGTCGGTTGTGGCGAATGAAGGTGAGTCTCGATAAAAGGGACGGGTCAGACGCCATGCCGGGCAGCCAGGGACGACAGGTCCGGCGGGTGATTGGAGGGCGGGGAGGCCAGGGGCGGGACCGCCAGGGAAGGCTGATTGAGGCTGGCTGGCTGGCTGAAATGGGGGCAGTCTCCCACGGCATTGCAGTGAAGACGGCAGCAAAAGTAGAGACATCTGGCGACGGTTGGGCAACTGGAATGAATCTGGGCGATCGAGAGTCGTTGGTTGCTTCTTGCCTGGGCGCGGAGGATCGTCGATGCGTCCGTCGTTCTGTGTCTGGATCGTGCAGGAGAGGCGAACTGTGTGCTAACGCATAGTCCGGCTGAAGCCATGCCGTCCGTGCTGGTAAATGCCCTGGGCTTTGGGTTTTGGGGGTTTGCAGTTCGCAGCTTGCAGTTCGTCGGCAGCCTCCAATAGCCTCATCGACTGCATCGTCTCAAACACCACTCGCTTGGTTCTTCCGGGGCGTTATTCAAGCAGGCAAGCGCGGCTGGTGGAAGAAAGTTTGGTCAAAAAAAGACTGCAGATGACGGCATGAGGCCATTAAAGTGGTGAATTCCTTCTTTCGTGGCGCCGAGACAATGTGAGGTACCTGACATGAACTTGGTCGTGGCACCGGTGACGGATGGATGGTGTACCACCACAACAGCCTCTTGAAATGCACCTCAGGTTTGCTCACAGGCTACCCTGTCACGCCGGTAACGAGACAGTGGTGGGAATATTGGCCGGTGTTTTGAGTTGGTCTTCCTGGACTGTTTTCTCTCACCTCGTCGAGCCATTACCCCAGAGGCCCATTATGCCGACTGTCACCTGCTACCTCTTGCCAGCGAGGACTCCATCTCGTGACAGGAGCAGGTGGGGAGGCCACTACTGACGGTTTAACTGAGAAAGACGTTATTCCTTGGATGAAAGCAGGAAGATGCCGTTGCTCGATTCGGCCCAAGTCTCAAACAGGAACAGAACAGAAACAGGGTCCCCGCTCGTGTCTCTACCGTCAGTTACTATGGGAAACAGCAAAGGAACGACCACAAGACACAAGGAAGAAGAAAAAAAAAAAACAAGGCCGCGATAGAAAAGTGTTTCAGTGGCATTTGGGACGAGAACATGCACCTCCCCAAGACCAATGCACCCGCCGAACGGCTTTGGGTGTGTTTGGCAGGCGATCCAGACGTGCAGCACCTTCCGCCGGGGCCGAATCTCCAGCTGCCATCAGCCGTCATCCTGGCAGAGACGGGTTAGGGTCGGACAAGGCAACCCAGCTCATCTCAATTCACTTCTGCATGTGGCAGTGTGCAGCCAACTCGTGTGTGTGCCTGTCACCGGGATTGCTGCCAGACGTCGTCAACCAAGATCGATCGGCAGCCTCTAGGTTACGGTAGCCCCCAGTCATCAAGTACGAGCTCGCCTTGCGCCGTGCCTTTACCGAAGCTGGACTGGATAGACGCACCAGCTGGCCAAGGTGATTGGGTGTGCTGCCTCGTCATCTGGGCAAGGCTCGGTCGCTGAGAGGTTGTCCATCATACCGTACATGCGCCTCTTTAGAGACCAAGCCTCAGTAAACACCGGTACGCAACTTGAATCTGAGGTACCCAATCCCAACCATGATAATGTCCCGTGTGACGTCCGCGGATGGGCGCAGGCTGGCCATACGGGCGATTCTGACCAGGAGCGCCTGGGCATCGACACATTGCTCTGTATCGGCTGTGTTGGCCGAACTCAGTGTTCATTGAGTGGTTTAATGGGGAAACAAGACGGGTGGTTTACTGCGCACGCCGTAAGAGCAGAAAGTGAGAGGACGAACCAGCGGACCCCTAACTCAGGCATCACCCATCATCGCGCAGCATGCTCCTAAGCCCCGAGGAAGCTATTATGGAGACGAGAACGGGTCTTTCTTTCAATTTGGCAGCACGGGGACCCGAATGGCTTATTAGTCGCAGCTCTTCCGAACCCCGGCTCCCTACCTCCGGTACGCAGCAGCAACGCGGCAAGGCAAGGTGCTTGGACTTCAGGCAGGTTCTCAACTCTTGATTTCAAAACCGTCCGAGGAGGGAGGGGGCAGCGACGTGGGAAAAGAAGAAAGGTCTTCGCGACCGAGGACGTCAAGAGTTGATTGTCTGCTGCGTGTATATGGATCCATCCCGCGCTGCACAGAAGAACTGGACGGGCGGCAGGTACCCCTCGCGGGGCAGCTCAGTTGTTGGGTCTTGCTGCATCGATTTGGAGTTTTCTTTTTCGTCATTCCGGGGAAACACACCGTCGGCTCATAGAGTCTTTGAGGCGTTGTCAAGCCAAGAGCTCACTGGACCAAGGGTTTGCCAGCCGAGGAGTGTGGCTGCCACCCAAGTGAGTGCCTGCTGAGGTACCTTGGTAAGTACAGTGGGTACGTACCTGTACTGGACCCACATATGCAATTGCAGTCTCCATTGAGAGGTACTGCAGCGGTACATGACCTCGTGGCTGCAACCAAAGCGGTCCTCCCGTGCCCCCGGCACATCATCGCCGTTACCTTACTAAGTACCTTCTCTGTAAGATAGCCTGTAGGCAAGAGGGAGGTACTTGGGTGCTTGGGCACTGAGAGCGGGAAGCCCAGCAGCGGCAGCGGCGCCGGTACCAGCAATAGCGAAGCGAACTGCGACAGTGACAGCGACGACGGCAAAAGTATCCTCGACCACCTCGTCAGGAAGAACTCATGCGGTCGACAATTCAACCGCCATTGGTGCCTCGAGTATTCCCGGGAGCGAATGGCAGATGGCAGCCGAGAGAGCGAGAGAAAGAGAGCCTTTGCTCTATCGACCGCCTCATCAATATTGTCTAGTTTCGAAGACCACCGAACTTCCCCCCATGCGATTTGCATTTCTCCCAGTCAGCCATCTTGTCTCCTTTTTTTTTTTTTTAATTGGTTTCTTTTGGGCATCTCAAGCGAAAATTCGTACTGACCCCTAACACAGCTTCAGACCGCTCTTGCCTCCCTTTGCAGACCGCCCGAATTCTCATCTCACCGAAATTTGCGTGGCTCTACTAGTCACCCATCTCGGCCTCTTCATCACGAATGAGCGCATGCTACACCTTGCCAATCGCTGTCGTCAGTGACTCAGGATCCAGGAACAACACAGCATGCAACCGCCGCTCGACGCAGAAGCTCCGGGGCCATGTGTGCATACATGCGAATACATCTACACGCTCAACAACGTACTCCCGCAGCGGGGAATCAAGTGACAGAGCAAGCGAGGCTAGACCCAACGGACCCTCATGAGGTCCGCTCTCCTGCAGCCGTCGCTGCGGAAGCCAGAGAAGAGAAGAGGGAACTTGGAAACCCCAGTTACATACCGCAGTACCTACAACCGCCCTTTCGTCACTCCAGTTTCCGTTCAACAAGAGACGACCTCGGCGACGTAGCTTGTTTGCTTCCGCGTGCTGCCCCCTCACATCACCTCACCTTGCCTCACTTTGACTTTGTATTTACCTTTAAGGTACGGACGGACGGACGACGGATGCCACGCCTCGCTTTCCGCCCCTGCGCCGAGCAAGAGCCGGGACCATCTACAAGAGACAAACCTCGATTCCATTCGGTCCCTCGAGTTCGTGCGTCCGTCCCGCCCGCCGTAGGCCCTACTGAACCGTACAGTTCTGCCAGCCGCAAAAACAGCGGCGACCAAACACAGATGACTCTCAGCATTTCCCGACAATAAGTCGAACGAATGCGTTCTGCGTGGCATGGATATGGCGTGGGTGGTGTCGTGGCGGGCGGCCTTGGGCAGGTACACCAGAACCGGGTACAGCACATACTGACGCAGACGTACCCTCCGCAAAATGGGGCTCGTCAGGCACGCATCGGAGCACCAGTGACAACATGCGGCGTGTAGCACGACGCAGTACTGCGTACCATCTGCCAAGTCAACGTTACGCGCGACAAAATCCCATCAGTCGCCGGCCACCGACCGAAGAGTCAACCTACCTAGGTCAAGGAACACAGCGCAGGGCCACATGAGGTCAGCAACAGCACCATGGTCAGCCTGTCGCGCCCTGCTAGGCTCTGCCAACAGCAGCATGGGCGAAGCGAAAGTGAAGGGGTAGAAAACACTTCTAGAAGGACCTGTCATCGCCGTCCACGATTTACCCCTGACTCGACCCAAGAGTGCTGCTGTTCGTTTCAATCTGCGCCATTGCCAGAAAATGCCCCAAGGTACGCCGGCCAACTGCCCTATCGGTGACCAGTTTGGCGGGATAGTTCCCCCGGTATCAAAAGTCAGCAATCATTGCCAATCATCAAACCAGCGACATTTGCCTCTGTTCGAGGCCCAGCAGGGTGGGCACTAGCCGCTCCTAGCCCAGTGCATCCACTACGCAACTTGGAACCTTCGCCGCGGGTATCCGTCTGGTAGGGGCCAGCGGTGTTTTGCAGTCAAGGTACGCCCTGGGTACTCAGCCCACTCGGGAGGAGGGCAGCACTGCACTGCAGCACCAGGCCAAGACAGGAGACGACCGTCTCTCACCTGAGGATAGCGCTGCACAGTAGCATGCAAGTGGATCGCCGTCGTCCCTACGAATACAATCGTGG
This sequence comes from Colletotrichum sp. SAR11_240, assembly GCA_025328625.1. Classification (NCBI taxonomy): domain Eukaryota; kingdom Fungi; phylum Ascomycota; class Sordariomycetes; order Glomerellales; family Glomerellaceae; genus Colletotrichum; species Colletotrichum sp. SAR11_240. The sequence continues at coordinate 41,932 of JAKMXA010000392.1, read as the reverse complement.
GACTGTCAAGAGTGCGAGGACTCTGCCGCAGCAGATAGCCAACGGTCGGGGAGCGAGGCCAAAAATGGGCCGTTGATACTCCAATCAATGCGTTCTCACTACGCACGCCGACTGGTCTCTACCATCTCATCTTATGTGCACCGCGTGCCTACGGAAGCACGTATATCCGCGGGTTACCAGATGACGAGGTGGTCTATGTATGCTCAAGCATATGCTGTGCGCATGCTGCAGAATGGCAAAGGCCGGCGAGAGAAAGCGAGGGATTGGAGGGAGGTTTGTAACGATGTTACCGTTGAGACGGCGAGAGCCACGTTCGGGTGGCAGATCCGCTAGCTACGTTCGACCTGGGACTGGCTGAGCCGGACAAAGCGGTTCTGCCCTTGACTGCTCCAGTTCAGTTCCCATTAAGGTTCGCGGCCGTGTGTCAAGTTTGGACGGATAGCCCGTCGTTCAAACATTTTGAGGCAAAGAAGCAACAATAAAAAGATCCGAATGGCGCTGTAGAAGCGCTTCACGTTGCTGTATGGCTGGCCTGCCGTTCTCAAGGGAAGATGCCCATCTTACCCAAGCCGGCGGACGGTTGCACCATGTTTCTGTCCCTCCCCACAGGACCAGAAACATCGGCCAAAGATATTGGAACGATGGCAGCGGTCCATGGAAACAGCGAGACAAAGACAAATAGCGCAGCGGTTTTGGTTTGCCACGTCCCTTCCTGCCTGGTGTGCCGTTTCCGTTAACCGCTGCATCTGTCGAGCGACTGCTCGTCCCGACCTGAACTTCTTTTTCACTTCCCTTTTGGAATCGTATCACAAATGAGCGGGCGTAGTGAGGGAGCGCGAGGAAATCGGAGGTCAATAACGACAGGGGGTCAGGGAACTTTTCCATATGGTGGGAACAGGACCAGGCAGCGGGACGACAGATCCAATCAATCCCAGCCTCTCAGGGACCTGTCTGGAGTTCGAGGGAAAGGAGGAAGGAAGGTGAGGCCCAAAATACATACAAATTCAAATACCACCTACCCTGCGCAAGCCAGTCTAGTTAGTTTGTGTGTATTTTGTTTTCCCGTAAATGCGATGCAGGTTTGATGTGTCTCCGGTGTCTCTCCCGCTCAAGGCCGGGAGCAATTACATTGCCCGGAAAGGCATGTTTTACAGTTTCTTCTTCATCTATTACGGTTTTATTTTCACATCTTCAATATCGTCCTGTCAAGTGTGGACCCTTATGAGGACATGGAGGTCGGGGAGACGGGCAGAAATAAAGAGACGCAACAAATACGGTAAATGAATGGGCATGGGACGAGGTTCGCGGGATTCGACGGCCGCTGTCGGAAGGCTTTGCCCAGTTGCCGCGGCGGACGTTTTGATGCATGCCATTAGCCACTCTCGCCCGCGGACTGCCCACTTGGTCCGTCGTGTCATTGCGGTGGTGGTGGTGTTGTTGCTGTTATTGTTGCCACGGCCAGTCTTTCTCCCTCTCTCTCTCTCTCTCTGTCTCTTCGATCTTGCGGTCACGGCTCCATGATCCATCTCCATTGCCATCTCCATCTCCATATCCAGGGCCAACTTGGAGGGGCCATGATGTGTTCTGCCCATGTGGCACCATGAGTGCGTGACTGGCTCTGAGTGATCCAACTCACCACCTCGTCATGGCCCATCAGTCATCACCCTCAGCGGCGGCACCCAAACCAAACCGTGCCATCTTGTAGTACAACGACAGCCCAGCCAAGTCCAGCCAAGCCCACGCGCCCTATCCCGAATTTTGCCTCACGTTTCCCCGTCTAGGCTGGTCGGAAGTTATTATTGTCTGCAAAGCCAGAATACCATGCCCTCGCCTTCCTTGCCTTACCTTACCTCAGGTGCACTGCGGATTACTTTACTTGGGCTGGCTGGGGAGTATGTATTCGCAGCAGAAAGGCACCTGAGGGAGGTATCGCCCATAGGCTGCCCCCCTTGTCGTGGGTATCCCCGATCCCCCTGTCGTTCCGCCAAAAAGGTAGGAGGTACCTGAGGTACAAGCCGCCGGTGACCAGCAGAGCGACCAGACCCCCCCGACCGCGACCGGCTGCTCAGCCAGTCACAGACGTTGGTTGCCCATGAGATCGCACGCAGAGTGGGTCTATTCTTCCTCATTCTGCCCCCCCATCCAGTGTCCCCCCTCCCTCCTTCACTCTCCTGGGAACTCAGCCGATGAACTCAGCAAAGTACCTGCCAAGTACCACTTGTTGCCCAGGCGCCGCAACCCTGTCTTGCATGGGGGGCAGTACATGATGCATACTTGGTCTGCCAGTAAATCGATTTCCCTCCAGCAGCCTTTAGCGGTCGATCCAGCGGGCTGCAGGTCATGTTCTCCGGAGTGTCCAAGTACCTCCTCTGGTATCCGCACTAATTAGTGCCGGTGGGTGCCCTGTTGCGTCTGGAGGCGGCCGTGGTGGATGGCCCTGCTGCGGTCCGGCGTGCGCTGGACTGCTGGGCTCTCAGTGTCAGTCAGGTCCCTCACACCTCACCCCCAAGTTGGCCCTGTCTCTCGTCGCTCTCTTCCTGGCCCGGTATGGATACCTTTTGGCTGGGGCGGAACCTGGGCGGGCACCTTGACTGGGCTGCTGGGCTGGGCTGACTGGCTGTGCTTCCCATCCCGTAATACCGTACCTACCTACCTACCACCACGGCCACGGCCAAAGCGTATGTGCTCTCTCTCCTCCTGTTCCTGATCTCGACTTCCTCTCTCACCTTCACCTCCTCACCACCACTCTTCCCTCCGGGGCAAACCTCTACTGTGTTATTCTACTGCTTTACAACATTGGTTTCTGGGTTTTTGTTCAGACGAGAAGTGATTCACCGGCACAACCGGCCTTCACTTCCCAACTGCAGCCCAGTCCACTGGCTATGGAAAAGTGACGTCCTGGCCTGCCTTTCTTACCCGCCCCAGAGTCCACCTGCGAGAATAATATACGCAACAACCCGGGAGTTTCCCGCAACGAACCACCGCCGACTCACTCCCACGACGCAAAACTCCCTTCTCCGACCCTCCAATCCGACCTTACATACGTCTGTCTTCTCATTGCTCCCTTGGAATCTCGAGCCAGAGCATGCGAGGTGCGACCCGCCTTCAACCGAACCGATTCGCGTGACCTCTCGAGATCCACGATGCCTTCGATCAGGGTTCCGGATACCGGCCTCATTCTTGAGAGCTCGGCCGCCTCGGGCAACCCAGTGCCCCCTCAAGCCTTCACCATCAATCTCTCCGACAATGTCCTCGAGGACTTGATCAAGTGCGTACAGAGTGGTGAAGACCTCCAACTATCCTTGGGGAGCAGCCCAGTAAGTAATCACCACTGTTTTGCCTTGCATTCCGAGAACCCCGGCCACAATCCTATTGTCTCGCCGACGGGAACAACCACCATTTGGGCCAGCCTGCATGCATGACAAACGCTGCTTCGCTACCAGTCGAGGTCAACCGCGGCGAGCCTCAGCATTGTTCCTATACGCAACCCATCCTCCGAAGGGAGTTTTTCTTCATGTATGCTGACGGGACGTTCCTGCAAAGACACTGCTCTACGGCTCAAGCGCGCATACCCTCTCTCCGACTTCCGACTCCTTTCCTTCCGACCTCTTCCTCACGAAACCCTTCGATTCGACGAAACGAGCCACACGACTTCCGCAGCCAACGTCATTATGGAAGAAGCTCCCCGGCTCCGAGGCACCCAAGAAGGCCGAGCGAGCCAAGGCCAAGCCTGCCCCTTCCACCTCGTCGTCAGGCATGGACTCGGATACAGAGAACCTGCAGAACTCCATCAAAGCGGCCAACGCATCGAAGAAGACGTATGTGGACGGTGAATGGGTCATGCTGGCCGTGGCACAACTAACAGGGCAAATAGGTCGCAGGTTATGGACAAGCCGCTGCCGACGAAGAAGGCTACTGGAACCAAAGCCAAGTCGAAACTGCTGTCGAGCATGGCCTCGTACGGCAATGGAGGCGGAAAGTCTTCGCCATCATCGCCGGCGCTGGTAGCCGTCAGCTCCCCGTCAACGAACGCCGTCTTCTCATCTTCACAGCAAGTCGTCGAGAAGTTCAAGGAGCAGCGATCCATGATCGTCCACGAACTTGCTGTGCAAGACCGGTCGGAAGACTACCTGGAAGACCTATGGAGTGGCAAGGAGGAAGAGTTCAAGCCAGCTCTGGAGAAGGTTGCCCAGTTCGAGAAGGACGCGCAGAAGTGGGCTTTGAGAAAAAACTACTGGAAAGAGTTGGACGTGTGGAAGTACGATTATGATACCCAAGATACCCGACAGAAAGCGATCGACAACGCGATCCGTCAGTTCGATAAGATGCGACTGGCAACGACGGAACCCGAGTGGCAGAAGCTCCTGCCCAGGGAGGAGCGAGGCAAGGGCAAGATTCTCAGCAAGCTGCAAGCGAACATCGCGAAAGCCTCTGCCGCTCCACCACCGAAGATTCAGGTGCAGGAGCCTGCCGACGACAACGAAGACGTTCTCAAGGAAACAACCAAGAAGGGCGGCGAAACCATGTCAAGATCTTCATCAAACCCCTTGCCGCCGAAGCCTAAGAAGGCTGCCCCCGACCCGCCCCCGGCGAAGAAGTGGAAGTCGCAAAGCAAGGCCGCTACCGCAGCCAAGGCGGCCGCAGAAAAGAAGAAGGAGAAGGCGCCTGCTCCCGGCAAAAAGGTTCTTTCCGCCGAGTTCATCACGAACTCGGATTCGGACTCAGAATCGTCAGAGGACAAGCCAATGGCGAGCATTGCGGCAGCCAAACCCAGACCAGCACCCGCGGCAGCCGCCCCCGTCCCTGCACCCAAGAAGAAGCCGGATACCTCGCTCCCACCGAAGCCCAAGATTGCCGCGCCAAAGCCTAGGCCGAAGCCGGTTGAGAAGCCCGAGAGGCCTGAGAAGCCCATCGAGCGACCGGTGGAGAAGTCAATTGAGCGACCGAAGGAGAGGTCAGTTGAGCGGGAGGCAATCAAGACGGTCAAGTCGCAGCCGCCTAAGCGACACCGAGAGGAGGAGGCAGACGACAGCAGCTCAAGCTCTGGCGCGCCCCTTGCAAAACGGGCGAAGCAGCCTAAGGCGGCGCCGGTCAAGGCACCCGTCAACCTCAAGCAGCGTCCCGCGGATGTCTCGCATGCCTCACCCCGCAATTCATCCGGTGTGTCATTCAAGAGCAAGAACACATCGCCAGTCAAGTCTTCGCCTCTGGCTTCGTCACCGCCCACGAATGCTTCAGACTTCGAACAGTCAGCACCCAAGAAGCGCAAGGCCATGGAATCTTCCGACTCCTCCATCGACAGCGCCCGGGCCAAGACCGCCCCCAAGCGCCAACGCGGACTTAGCCCCGACCTGGTCAGCAAGGCCCAGCGTTTCAAGCTGTTCTATGAAAAGTATGAGGCTCTGCACTGGGAAATTGCCGACATGTCACACCCGCCTGAGGACAAGATGGCGGACCTGCTCGACATGCGCGAACGACTGAAGGTCATGAAGACGGAGATCTACAGGGAGTGCCCGCCTCCCATCGCGGTCGCCTAGAAGGCGCCTGAGAACGGACAGCCCAGACAGCTCAAGAGGAACGTGTTGACGAGATCAGCGAAGAGGGATGAGGCGAAAAGGCAAACTTGATTTGCGGTGGCTTTTTTGATTGATTTTCTTTTTTTTTTCCCCCAAAGCGTTAATTCACGGGGATATCTCGCCAGATCCTGGATAGGACGGCCGCATGAGACCAGCATCAGCAACAGCGAATGATTCTTTCTTTCCCTTTCTCTTTTCACATTATTTGGACTGGATGGCATTTGCATCAAATGTCAGGCGGCATTGGCGACCAGCATATAGGATTGCATGGACAAAAAAACCGAGCTGGAACACCGTGGATACGGGCCAGTGTTTTGACATCGTCTTTTGGTTTCCGGGGGAGGTTTACTTTTTTCCCTCCCCTTTCTTCATTTTCTTTGATACCACGAGGTAGCCACCCACACAAAAATCAAAAAATCGAAAATGATATCCTCATGATGAACACGTCCTTTGTTCCCCCATGTGACAGCCCATGTTGTGCAACGGCGTCTAGCTGATCTTTGCCGCTTTTTTATGCAAATTGTCAACGTCATTCCCGCTCTGCAGCGATGCAAACAGCCGTGCGCTGCAGCGTCCTTTGGCCATATCCACAGCTGCAGCTTGCATTTCATATGCAGATGGGATGCATATCCCAGGAAGTAATGAATCCAAACAACAGTAGAGAAGGGGAAGCATCCATCCCCATCCCCCTCCCTCTCTCCGTCCTTCCTTGTGCTTGTTGTTGTTGTTGTTGTCGATGCTGCAGTTTGTGACGTCGATCATTTCGCTTTTCTCCACATAAGGTTCGCGAAAAATCAAGGTCCCCAAAATTTCTGTTACTGCGAATTACTGGGTCTCTGCTAGTTTCCCTTTCTTTCTCTGCACTACGGATACGTACAGAGCGGAAAGGGGGCGCCGCGGGATGGGATGGGAATCCACCAGAGCTCCCCGCAATATTTACGGGAGGGATTTCGTGTTTTGGCTCATTAAAGTTGATTTCAACGGCAATAAGACGGGGCGCCCTCTGTCAGTCTCTCTGTTTCGTGACGGCCCCCTATTATCCATCACTCGTATTTTGTGTCGGGCGATCGATTCGCCTCGAAGGATTGGTGCTTTTTCTGGTATTCCATTTGCCTAGCCTGTCTTACCTGTGAACTAGGTCGATCGGGGTTGACCGTTGAAGACATGAGCTGCGTGTGTTGTGTGTTTCCTGCTTCCTTCTTACCCCTTTCGGCACCCCGCAAGTTCGTGTTCAGCAGGGTAGATTTCTTTTTGGCCTCGTCCCGGCTTAGAGCCATAGAGAGAGATACATACACACATCACACGAGGCTCTCGTACAAGCTGACGGAAGGATTGTGTGTAAGCCGAGGTGGCACAACGCATAAAAAGAGGGCGGCGGTGCGTGCGCTGCGCCGCTGAAAGCTTCTGGTCCAAGCCGCGCCGCCGCCCGCCGCCGAACATGATGAATTTCGGTGGCAACATGCTGCAATGTATCGACTTCGTACTCTCTTTGTAGTCAATCGCATCCGAGGTTTCCTTTCCCCCAAACTTAATTGTCGTGGAGGAGGAAATGGATTGGGCTACGTCGGGGGGGTGGTTCCCTTCGTTTTCTTCCAGAACATGCGTGACGGGATGCTGGATGTTGGATGTTGGCAAACGAAGGGAGGGGTGGTACGGGAAGACCGTAATAACGAGCAGGGGGGCATATTGGGAAGCAGGAGGGGCCGCCCGCCCGTCCACCCGCCCGCGCCCGCGGCTCGCGCGTCCCCTTAGCTTGGCCTTCTTTTTCCCCGCTGCCGCCGCGCCTTCCGGGCCGCCGTAGTGTGGTTGTCGTTTTTTAAGCTTTGGGCCAACCCCCCGGGATGATGGCGCGGTTGAGCCCGGATTGCCACTTGGGTCAGTGTCACCCTGCCCGCCCTTTGCGTGGCGCGGATTCCCGCGGACGGGGCCATTGGTAGATGCTTTCGTCAAGAGTCACATTATTCCTTCGAAGATTCCTGGAGATGGCATTGGAGAGATTGGGGTTCGGGTTTGCAAGTTCTCTTGTTCGAAGAGCTTGCTACCTCCTCTGTTGGAAGCCAGCAAGCGATGGGTGCGTTTGGTGTAAAGTGGGACAAACTTGGGGCTTGTTTGCTCTCAGAGTTGATCTGGCAAAAGAGCTTTTGGACTCTGTAGAATGAATATGCTTGCGTCCGGATGGAAATGCATGTCTTGTGCCGGCGCATCGGTTTTGTGCGGCTTCCTTTGTATGTAGGCATATGTCTATGCAGCTTTGTGGGAGATGATGCTTGGGGACGACATCGCAGGGCAGGTTTCTGCCACAACATTCACCACAAAGGTTCAAAGAGCTTCACTGCGATGGCAAGACAGCTAGCTGCCACAGCCGACCTTAGATATATACGACCCACGCCGGCGCAATGCCACCGAAGTCCCAACCAGAATCCAGAAGCCGTGACTCTGGTCATCCAAAGCAACAACGTCGCCGTCTTCCAAACCGCTTCAAGTCTTTTCCAAGCAGCCCGGCGCAATGTCACGAGAACGCTTCATCCCGCATCACAGCCGACCAGTCTACATGGACGAATACGGTCGCATGACACAGGACGCATTCCACTTCGACACCCTCCAGTCCTCGCTGCCCGTGCCGCTGCCCCGGAACGGCTTCGTCTACGCCTTCGCCGCACCCACCGTCTCCAACGCCAACAATGGACGCTCGCCTCCAGTATCCCCGAGGTCGAGCGAGGAAGCCAGACGTTCTCGGCGAGGCCAGCAGGGCAACGACAGCCCTGAGCGGGATCGCAAGGACAGGAGCAGCCGCGAGGGCAGTCGTCGCAGCGCCAAGAGCGAGAAGAGCACCGCCAGCAAGGACTTGGTCAAGGCTGCGTCCACCCACGACAATGCGGCGCGCGAGGAGTGGCTGTTGGGGGCCAGGTTTTCGCTGGAGCATCTTCACGATCAACTCAGTGCGGCTCACTGGATGTACAAGAAGGCACATGACGACTTCGACAGCAAGATCACTCCCGACGTGAGAGGATTCGTGCAGAAGGACACCCTGGGGGATATGTGGGCCGACATGCTGCAGACGAACGCGCGAAAGGAGGAGGATGAGAGAAAGGCCGCAGGCAAGCGAGAGAAGGCGCCCAGCTTTAGAAGCGTGAGAGCACAGGTCAAGCATGGCTTGACGAATCTAAAGCACGCCACTTGCTACGAGATTCCACCCACGGCCACCTCACAGGATCAGGATACAGTCATCAAGAGTCACATCAACGGCGTCATCTACGCTGTCGAGGAAGCTTTGGAGTTCGCTAGAGATGCCGACGAGGATCATGAGGCCTGCAGCAAGGCTATCGAGAAGTTCATCTGGGCACGCAATCTCACCAAATCCAACGCACACCTATGGAGAGACCTCGACCTACCTACCGTAGCTGGCCCAGGTGAGCCCACCGATGAGTAACAACGTCAACCACAACTGACAACACAAGCAACGGCGGACGGCGGCGCGGGTGATGACAATAAGGAACATGTCCAAGAGGAGGATACCAGCAACGAGCAGGCCAGCAACGGGGATGCGCAGTGGCAGCAGACGAATAGTGCGACTGATGCACCCCCGAAGTGGTGATGTGGTCGTTGATGTTGACGGATGAAGCTAGGAGATGAAAATACATTTGGATTGTTAGTAGTATCCTTGGAACTTGGGCGATGGGAGAGAGCAGAGAGCAGCTTACCTGGAAAAGAAAAAAAGTGAAGCACCGTCCTCAACAGAATGATCGGAATTGAATTGTCAAGTCCCCCGCCCAGCCGAAGCCAGTCGGGATCCCAGACGCTGCGTATCGCACTCAAGTGCTGTGCACAATCTTCGCAATGACTCTCCCAAAGGGTCACCGAGTCCAGAACCCCGTCTTCCCCCGGAGGGTATACACGAGGACGGCTGCGGGCCCTGCTTTTCTGATGCCAATTGCAAGCGTGAAGTCACGCCAGACCCTCGCGGGCAGACCCGTCATCCCACACAGGGCAGGAGACATTGGGTGGTAGTGAAGATGTTACTCCGAATTTCTCATATGCCATTCTGAAAAGACGAGCTTTTCGAGAGATCGTGCTTGCGCACAAACTCTCTGTTCGTAGCATAGAAACGCAGCGTTGAAGAGGACGGTGCTTGAAGAGAGGAAAAGAGGAGAGAAATTGGAAGCGCCGCAGAAATTGCAGCCTATTTTATACTGTGACGTGGGGTCGGTTGATCTGTGACTCCACTGCAGCCTTGCATGTGAGGCCAACCAATCAACAACAACGGCAGGCACGAACCTTGCGAGGGAAAGACCCTTGGGGACGTGGGTCCCCACCTGCCAGATCAGTGATCTGAACCCCACGTTTGATGGGCCAGGCGCATCCGATAACGATAAGGGTCCCTGTCGGCGTTAACGCTGGTTGGTCTCAGTGTGTCGGGTGCTTTTGGCGATGGGGTCCCTTGGGTACCTTAGCGGAAAGTCCAGACCGCCAGCGAATTTTTCCAGTGGCTGAACCCCCTTTCCCATAAACTTTCGGAAGCACCTTGCGCCTCTTCTTTGTTCGGCAACCACTTCTTCTTCATTATCAGAGTCCCTTGGTGTTTTAGAAAACATAAACTTCATCATAGAGAGCCCGTAATAGAACCTTGATTCAACCGCCAAGATGTCACTCGAGCCCAAGGATTTCCCTCAAATGTGGCAGAAGCCATCAAGTGAAGACTTACTCACCACCTTGAAGCAGCTGGAACTCAGCCCCCCGATATGGAGTCACAAGCGCAAGCGATCGGAGATCGTCCACGAGCAGGAAGCCACGGCCTACTTTCGGCGTGAGGTATCAATGTACCTCTCCTCCATCATCAAGAGCGGACTTGCATGGATCGAGGATGACGATGAGAAGGAGGCGATTTGGACGGAAGCCAGCAAAAGGATGACGGAGCGTTGTGGACGAACAGGTACGTGAGAGAGACCACATACTGAATAAATTTCTGACAAGAAGTAGCAATGGGCGAGATTACCAGGCGGTGGCCCTTCAGAGAAGACGCTCGCACTCCAACGTTTGAACTCATTATTCGGGAACCGCCCCTGACTGGCGACTCACTCGGCCTCAAGACCTGGGGCTCATCCTATGTGCTTGCTCAGTACCTACCTAGTCTTGGACCTACGTCTCTGTTCCGTCTTTTTGATGAGTCACTTGGCCAGCCTCGCCCGCCCGTGTTGGAGCTGGGATCCGGTACTGGGCTTCTCGGTCTGGCGGCAGCTGCCTTATGGAAGGTCCACGTTATCTTGAGCGACTTGCCCGATATCATGGAAAACCTTCGATTCAATGTCGAAGCCAACCGTGCGACTGTAGAGAAGCTCGGAGGGTCGCTCGATGCGGGGGCTCTTACATGGGGAGGCTCCGGAGAGGACGAAGTTGACCAAGATCTCTTCGAGAAGAAGAACCAGTTCAAGGTTGGTGATCCCACCGGGCGTCTTTAACAATTGCTGACTGATATCACAGGTCGTCCTTGCCGCCGATCCGCTCTACGACGACATCCATCCAGGCCTCTTGGCCGGTGCTTTTTCAGAGCAACTTTCCCTTGAAGAGGATGCTCGTGCAGTCGTCATGGTTCCGCTGAGAGACGAAACAACCAAAAGACTTTTGCAGAACTTCAGAGATGCGATGAAGAACCAAACTCGCCCGCTTGCCTGCGTCGAGGAAGGAACTCTTGACGGGCAGGACGACTGGGGCGAAGCCGACGAGGGCTCTCCGGTAAACTGTTGGTGGGGTGTTTTTGCGCGTCAGTCACTGGCATAGACGGCAAGCATTTGTTGAAGCGAGCGATGCATTTGATTGTTTGCATACTACACATTAGAAATATAGACATAAAGAGGCGGGGGTACTAAGAAGTAGACCTAGATCTAGACTACACGATAGACAGAAGCTTTCCAGCAATAGACAAGAAGTCGGATGAAATAGATGTCATTACCAGTCTAGTTTCCTTCCATTCCCAAACACTCTGTCAGCTGAGCGGTCTAGCTTCCCCAGCTTTTCTAACTCCAACTGAATCACAGCACAAACTGCAGGAACGATATCGTGGTCCTTTCCTTCGTGGGATATCTCCACCTCCACCACCTTCACTCATCACAAACTTCGACCTTCTTCTCAACAATTTTACTCTCGCTCACGTTCACAAACAGAAATTCAATCAATCTTCCAATTAATCACCACACTCTTTATCACCACATCCTTCACATTCTCAAACCCAGCAAACACAAGCTTCAACCATGGTAGGCCAGATCACATACACTGAGGAGCAGATTCTCTTCATTCTGCGCTTGTCTCTTGAGAACGAGAAGCGCGACGAGATCCTGAGACAGTACCACCAGCGCTTCAACAAGCCTCTCACTGCTTCACAGCTTCGATATGTGAAGGGCAAGTACGGCCATGACCCTGAGTTCGGGTAAGTGCTTCTCTCCAAGGGACAACGAGCGGGGTGATGCGCCTTTTGTGTGCGCGTGTCAATGAGCCTGTTGTCTACTTTGGTGAAATATTTTACTAATGACAAACAGCACGGCGTTGATCAATGGAGCTCTTCCCACAAATGGTGGTGCCAGAAAGACAGCACCTCCTTCGCCGCCGCCAAAGCAGTAAGTCATCAATGACAAGGGGCCGGTGTCATTATCTGACCGAGTCACAGGAAACCCCGAATAGTGATTAAGAGGCCCAACAACTCCGTCAACCAAGCTTCTTCAAGCACGCATTCACCCTGTCCAACTCTGCCAGGGCCAATTCAACACCACGGTCCTCAGCACTTTACCACTAGCCATGCTCCTCTTCACTGCCAAGACAGCGCCTTCACCGGATATCCCCAGCAGACGATACGAACCCAATCTTCACTTCGGTACGAAGCATATCCTCAGCCCACGACTGCCACGAACAATGCCATATCCAGCCATCAGCCACCACCCCAGCCGGACCCAGCCTGGGCGCCAATATGGGATCCTGACCATCCTTACGGCTATCAACCCGTCCTGGAGCACTACAAGGCTCAGTACAACCTCAATGGCTCAAGCAAGCCGGCCACAAAGCGCAAGCGTGAAGACTCTGATGATGTTGGGGAGCAGACGAATGGTGCATCTCTCCAAGAAGAGATCGCGGTCGACGCCAAGCGTGTGAAGATGGAGTCACCGGTCATGAATCTCCAGTACGCATACCCCGACTACGATCCGGCCGTTGCCCACAATTCCTCCTGGTATCAGACCCAGGTGCCTGAGACCACGCAGATGAACGAGAACGTCGCTCAAGCTGTGTCGCCTCTCACTGGCTTACTCAACCAAATTGATACAGAGTTTCTGGCTCAAGGCAACTCTTCCCTCGCAATGTCTACGGCGCCTAGCTTTTCAACATCGCCAATGTATCATCCATACACCGGAGCAATGAACACAGCCCCGATCTCCGCCTCATACCTCCAGACTCCCCAAATGGGCTACTTTGACCCCTACCCGGACGCGACTTGGTACCCCGGCATGGACACAAATGGTACCTTACTGGCATCATCTCCAAACTCTTTGCCCTCGCTTTCCGATCAGAATTTTGGAGTCTCAAGCATCGAGACAACGTCCTCGTGGACGACCCCATACCTCGATAACATGAACGAGGACGGCTGGCACAACACCTCCAGCCCTTTGGAGAATTCCCTGCTCAACACACCAATGTTTGATACGGCCTTGAATCAGGACTTGACTCCGTACATGGACCCGGCTCTCCTCGACCACGACCAGAGTGGCGCAGAGACGGGCCAGACGCAAGGTTCTGATCATGCCGTCAAGCAGGAAGCAGACACGATGCGTTCCGACGAAGACGGCACCTTCGACTGGGAGGACATGTTCGATTTTGGAAGCAGCACGAACGACAAAGGTGGACAATCTCAGGATTGATTTCTTAGACAGAGCAGGAGGTAATTTGGATCAAATATCACATAGACTGGGAGATTGGTGCGACGCGGCACGCACGTTGCGCGAAAGTCGAAAATCATCTCTAGGACAGCAGGCGAAGCAGGATCAGTCGACTTATGCGAATGGATTGAATCCCTACTCAGTTGAAGATCGCCGCAGAGGACGGCAAAAGATGTAGATGAGATAGGGGTTAGGTAGTCATTGCGACATAAAGTATATAATTTCTCTTTTGGACAAAGGCACGATATCCATCTTGACGCACGATGAAACGAATGATGATGGCCCTCAGGCTTGCCTCCTTGCTGCTCTCACGCAGCACAAAAATCAGGTGCGATTTTCTAGCCCCCCAAAACATTGTCCAAGCTCCGGCGCCGAAATTCATCTACGAGAGGGTATCTAAGTGCAGCAGAAACGAACAGACGGGGCCGCTTTCCTCCCAAAAAAACGTGATACCTTCTCCAAGCTTAAACAGATGTTTGCGTTCACTGAGTGCCCTCCGCTTTCCGCCCTATATGGTGTGTTTGTGTAGACTGGCAGTGTTTTTCATGGTAATCATAAGTGGAAGCCCAACGTGAAATGCCAATAGAATGTGTCCTTAGATGCGTGATACAAATGCTCAAATGGCAATGCTGACTGTTTTCCTCGAGTCTCCCTCTTCTGTGGGGAAACTGAACACCAGTTTGTAGAGGTCGCGTAGAAAGACGTATTGGGCAGCACGGCCGGCCATGTAGTTGACACTCCTCGCCATGTCGTTTGCCGCGATACGCTTTCCTCGTATCGGAAGCAGCGAAGATCCGCGGAACGATGCATCCGCCTGTACGAGGTTCTTGTAGTTCTGCAGCAACGTAGCATGAGCCGGGAGGGAACCGAAAGAACCCGTGGGCATCTGCTTCACAAAGGCCTGCAAGGCGGCCTTCTCGGATTTGTTGTCGAGCGCTGGATCTCGGGCGTAGCCAACGTTCATAGCCGCCTTGATAACGAGAGCCTTGATCCTACTGGTGTTGCTATCGTCGCCTGCAGTAGTTGTCGTGGCCGTGCTTGATGTCTTGTTGCTGCTTTGCGAGTAGCTTGACAGCTGGGAAGCGCTGCTCGACCACCGGCCTCCACGGCCACTGTCGGAGGTGGTACCGAGGACCAAGATGTTGGGAACTCGTGGTGATTGACTTTCTGGAGAGATTGGGGTGTCTTCGAACTCCGTGACTGGAGTCTCGGGCACTGGAGGAGGCTTCCTCGTGCGCTCTTCCACGACACTCTTGTGGCTTTCTCGCTTCGAGTAGGAAGAACGGTTGGATGCTCTGCTATCTCGGCCTGACGGCTGTTCAAAATTTTGCTGGTGGCCGAAGAAATTTGTCTGACTTGGCCTAGGGGTATTGCGATCTGGACGGACTTGAGTCCATCCATCTCTGAAGAGATCGCACAATTCCCAACAAGCCTGAACTGCTGACCCCAGGAGTTCCTCGTCGGGGGCCCTTCCATCTCGCCTGTTCTGTCTCAAGCTGAAAAGCATCTCGGCTAGTGACCAGCAGGCTTTCAGTAAAGAGTCGGTCTCCTCAGCCAACTCGCTTCGTTGCTTCATCAGCCGATGACAAAGCGTGATGTAAAAATCCAGCGTTCGTTCCCGAAACTGTTCTGGCAAATTTCTTATATCCTGAGCGCTGTACAAACTGTGAGAGAGTTAGTATGCATTCATGCATTATACCGTTACCCGCTCGTACTCACTGATTATTGAGCTCGAAGCTAACCCGGAGAATTGAATCGGCAACTTCATCCTTCTTCTGTCGGACATCGAAGAGTGACTGACAGAAGTCACGGCAAAGATCGAGATTCTCTCGTACGTTGTGACCATACAAGTCCTCGTCCTGGTTGTCATAGAGCCTTTGGCAAAGCTTCCAACAAGCCATCCACGCCTTCTCGTGTGCGTCCGGGGTTCCTGAGCTGTTAAAGACCCTCATCCGGTGGATAGAGCTAAGATTTGCCAAGGTGTTGCATAGCGTCCAGCACTCGTGGAGTGCAGTTCGTAGTGCCGTAATCTCTTCGGCCTCATATGGCAGACCGGGGGTGGCGTAGTCTTCATCGTAAGTTTCGGCGTCGGTTTCTTCTCCCCTCCTTTCATCGATTTCTGATCCATGTTAGTTAGAACCATGAGCGGACGGCAGAACCAAATACGTACTCTCGAGGCTGCTAGTGCTGCTTGAGCGGAGCCTGGATGATTCGCTCAGCATATCTTGCAGATCCTGTGCTCGTGGCGTGGCACTGTCGATGCTGTAGCGTACAGGCCTGACATCCGTGGAGAGTGGAGGAGGAGTAGGCAGTCCGGGAGATCTCGACTTTGTGAATATGGTCAGCCACCTGTCTCTCCTGAAGTCCGTTGGTAGCGCACCTTGGATGCATGTTCTGTAACAGGCGGAAGGCTCATTGTATCAGTCTTCGGCGACGTTCTGACATCAGCCTTCGCAGACTTTGCAGACCTCGGTGACGACTTCGCGTCAGACCTTGGCGATGACTGCTCGCTAGCCTGGTCTGGCTTGACAGTAGGGTCATTTGAAACCTATTCGAAGTTAGTCACTGGTCATCTGATATGAGCCAGTTGCGACTTACCCAGCTGTGGAAGCTCTCGGGCGCATGGATGACTGAAACAGCCTCTTCGCTGCCAGTCTGTCGAACGTGATCGGGGATATTCGTGGTGAGCATCACGAGCTGGCACATGTTACTATTATGACTATACACCATTTTCCGCGGTTCAATCTGCATACCTGGGGGTGAGGCAAAGGATTGGCAATTGTTGGTCGAGCCTGAGCTTCTTCTGCTTCTTCATCTTCGATTTCGGTCGTCTCCGTGCCAGTCGAGGTGACAGGTGAAGGCCCAACAATATCGCTTGGGCTCATGAGATGCATGCCGCTCGACATTCTTTGGATGGAGTTCGGTCGGAGGGAATTAGAGTTGGACTGTTCTGAAGCAGCCGATGACCTGGCGAAGCGTGAGTGCTTGCTTTGCGAAATTGGAGATTTACGTAGCTTACATGCTGGAGAATGGCGATTGGAATGATCCGTTGTCTGGAGAAGAAACAGACATCTCGTTGTGATGCGAGTAGGCCGATATTTGACTTCCAATAGACGATCGTAGGGGCGCTTCGAGTGCCATGATCAATCTGAAGTCCCTTTCTATATTGGCGACGTCCTACTCCTTCACGACCTCAAGGGTTGGATTTCAGGCGAACTGCGACGGCGGATGGTAGTCGAAAGAATGCCTCGGGAGCTCGACGCAGCACAGTTGTAGGTTGACTAGGCCGTCTCCAGGGCCGTGCTGGCTGTTGGCCTCGATCCTTGGGGCCGTCGAGGCGAAGGATCAAGCTGTACTGGATGCTCGGGTCTCGTTGACGACGGCCTGGGGATCACCAAGCTTCGAGACGAATAGCGGCTGGCTTGAAAACAAAAGAGCTCGAGAGAGCGAGGGTGGGGAGGGCGGTTTAAGAGGAGCTGTGCCTACTGCTACCTCAATTCTGGGTTGAGGAATGGTAGGGTAGGGAACCGGGGGCCCTGGTTGTTCTTGTCTGTACCTCGCTCACGCGAAGTATCGACAGGGTCAGGCGGGTTTGGCAGCGTCGTGGCGGGTCTTCTGCGCTTGCTGGTCGAACGGCTAGGGGGGACGGAAGACCCAAGCAGCAAGCAGTATTACCCGTGGTTCTAGCTTCTGAAGACCGAATGATAAAATTATGGGGCGGAAGCGTTGGAACGACCTGCGGGCAACGCGACTACCGCTTCGGAGGGGGATGGAATAAAGTGAGAGGACGAGGAAGCACTGAATCAGGCTGAGCTGCGCGTGTCTGCGATTATGCTGCAATGCATCTGTAGAGGGGCGGTTGAGAAGACCTGCGGCTAAGATTCGACGAAACGGATGACAAGCACGGCTCCACCGAATGCCTAGTCGTCCAGTCGGTCTCGCGCAGCCGGGACAGAAGACGAAAGACGGGCAGACAACCAGGCAGGACAGACGACGGCCGATGTGGATGTCAAGCCTGTGCCGCACAGGGTCCTAAGACTCAGGGCGGGTAGAGCTTGGTAGCACAGGTTGGAGGTGACGGGACGGCAGCAAAGCGTGGAGTTGTTGCAGACGAAGAGACAGAAGCGAGTGCCCTATGTTCCGTGACCTGAGTCGATGGTAAGGTACCCGGGACGGTGCAAGACAAAGATGACGGACGAGTTGCAAGCTAGATGAGACAGATGTCAGAGTTCTCTGGTGTTGTCTGAATGGCTGGTCGAATTTCGGCCCGCCCTATGGACAGGCACCTCACATGGAAAGAAGGGACCGAGAGCAATCGGCTTTGGCTATGCTGGCCGAATCATAGATGAGCAGCTCGGCAGGACAAACGGAAAGAGGGTGTTGTTGGCATGGCCGTCAGTCCGTCAAGTTCGAGGACCACAGCGTGGGAACAGAAAAAAAAAGAGGACGGGAGGCGTTGGGACCCGGGCATGATCCAATCCGTGGGCTGCGTGGGACTGGACTTGTTCGGCCTCTTCGTTCTCTGACCCAAGAAAGGCTCTAGAGGGGCAGTTGGTAGGGCAGGCACTTGCAGGCATCTTGGGAGGCAGAAAGAGCCAGTGAGATGTGCAGATGCGTGTGTTTCCCCAAGGACATGGCAGACACCTCCTGACGGGTTCGACCAGTCAGACGTCAGCACAGCGTTGTGTCGGTGGATGAGAAGAGCATCGTCGAGCTGTGGGCTGCATGAAGCAGACAGGCGTCGGCGCTTAGCAGAGGTGGGCATCGCATCCTCCAGCGAACCACGCCCTGCCCTTGGCCTGCGGCAGCCCCACATGGCCCCCGGAGGTGGAGGGCATCTTAGTGCTCGGAGAGGAAGGGAGCTTGGGAAGGGAAGGCAAGCCTTGAAGGTAAGAAGAACATGAACGTTGAACTAGTTTCGATGCACAGGTGTAAATGGCTGCTTTTCCTTCGGGTAACAACGCGGCTCAAGCATTGGTGTTGTTGTTGGCGGTACTGAACGAGGTGCCCGCCGTCATTCATCACAGTGAGCAGTCTCAATTCCAACGGGTAGGTCGTGTGTAAGACAGCCAGCCACGCCGCATCTGTCCTCCTTTCAACGTCTTGCCTGGCTGTCCACAGTCTGCGTCAACGAGACGAGATGAGGTCGCAGACTCAAGTTCTTAGGCCGAGCCGGTGTGTTGGGCCCGACGGTATCAACCGTGTCTGCATGGCTGAGTTGGGACTTTTGCGCCCTTTTCGATTGCTTGCAGCGTGCCTGCTCCTTCTCGTACATCAAGGGTGGATGGGCGGATATCTCGCAACAACCTTCTTCTCGTGGTCTCCTAGCCACCATTCAGACATTCAAACACTGTCATGAGCCAATCCGCTGATGCCGTGTCATGGAAGACGCGAGCACTCAGCACACAGTCACGCTTCCTCCAAGTGCGTCTGTCTTGCGTTTGGGGGCGGTGACACGCGTGCGTGTTCGTGTGAACGGCTCTGCCCGTCCGTCATGTCTTCAGCCTGTCTCGGCCGCCCTTTGCCGCCCTGGTGAGATGGTGAGACCGATGGGAGGCTTCGCTTTGCTGGGCGCGGGGACAATTGTTGGAACCTGCGCACTTTCACATACACCTGCACTAGCTCCAACACACCTTTCTTATTTGCTGACTCCAAACTGACGGAACCGAAAGTGGCCTCGACCGCGATACTCGACAGGGGGTGTGCTGGTGGTGGCCCGAGTCGGTCGGTCAACAAACAACCAGTGGCTGGGCTGGGGCGGGCATTCTGTTCCCATTGTCCGAACCAACGTGCTACTGCTATTGCTTTGCTTGGTGATAGTTTGTCTGCCTAATCAGGTCTGGAGGCGTCAGGCCTAGCGTTATCCGAACTCTTGGTAAGATGTCAGCTCAGGTAAACTCGGAATGGATTATGGTCGTGAGGTTGGACCTACGTATGTATCTTGTCGTCTGTGACGCTTGCCTATCAGCCTACATTTCCAATTTTCATCCTGAGTATACTCACTACCCAAGCCGGTTTGCAAGTACCTTGCCTTTTCCTGGTCGCTCCAAATCAAATCTCCGCTTCTTCTATTCATGGTAACAGCAATTCCGACGATTTGGGCCAGCGGCGGTTTTTCTCGCTGTTGGAACGTCTTGAAAATAAAGTGGATCCGCTCTCCCACTGATCGACCTCCCGCCTACCTACCTTAAGGTACCTCAGGTACTGACACGCCAACTCTGACAGGGCACACTGGCCTGCTGTTTGCGCTGGGGAACAAGCCCGGACCCAGTAACGGCTTCGATCCCTACTGGCACGGCAGGTACGTATTTCCCATTTACCTCCCGTTGCAACTGTTGGTTCTCCGACTGAGAGTTTGCCCTTGCTTCTCTTCACGTCACTTGACGCTCTCTCTCAATGGCTGTTGTCGTGCCACATTTCTTTTTCACCTCCAACCGCATTTGTCCCTCATGCGTGATCGCAACGATAGTCGACTATGGCAACTGACCGACATTCTAAATGCCGGCGAGTTCAGGGCCCGGGGAACCTCCGGGACGGACGTGGGAAAGGGTCAAGAGCCACCAAGGCAATGGGCAGCTCCAACACGGCGTCCTCTTGTTCCCTCCCGGAGTCTCCTCGGGATCATGCGGCGGAACGAAGATTCCTATTGTTGGCAAACTTGACCCCGGTCCCAGAACCCGGAAATACGGAACCATGAGGGGGACCAGCTTGATTCCAGTTCATCTCGAAATACCCGCGGCCCTGGCCAACCTCCCCGGCAAGGTGTCGATGTCCCGCAGCCACGATCATCACCTGATAAAACCTCGCTTCCCAAGCTGCCCCGAAACTTGGGTCCATGTTTCCTGCCGCATGCTGTTGGCCTTGAGCTCGCCATGGCATTCTTGGTCGTTCTCGTCATCCTTGATGAGTTTCTTTCCCAGCTGTTCACCTAGTGCGGTGATAACTGTCGGTGCCTCCCACTGATCACAGCGCTAGCAAATATTCTGGTAAACAACCGGAGGTGACCCCGGCGATGTGGCGGGGTGCCAGCTCCAGGACCCAGGAATCTGTATCCGGGCACCATTTGCTGATCGCCGATGGAGGCGGGAGGGGTGATGGGGTTTTACTTCACACCATCCAAAACCCTCGTCTGCGATGCCTGGAAGGATCAGCTACGATGCTCTATATCGCCGGGCTGCCGCGTTTCCTGATTTTCTGATGTCGCAGAAGATTATCAAAGGCCTCGCGGAGTATGCATGCTACTTCTCCGGCCTTCCAGCACCACACAGACTGCTCCCAACTCGGACGCCGACATATGGATCATGGGTGACTGGGGTCGGCGCTGGTATCCCTGACGCCACGACCGCATCACGCATGCAGGCCAACGCGCATAGGCGCCAACAATTCTGTTCTATGAATTGTTACGGCTCAGTCTTCCCATTTCGGGCAACGCCTCCATTCTGTGCGACCGATAGGAAGCTGAGCTTCTCTGCTTTCTGGGTCTAGCGAGCCACTCGCAGCAGCCATTGCGCGCCAGTTGGATCCTTTATCGCGGTTACAACGGAGTCGTCTTGCGCGAAAGAATCAACTTCATGGGTGGAGCTGTGGGATTTGATCCTAAGTTTGTCTTCTACCCGTTGTTTGTTTACGCACAATGCATCCATCAGGCGGACTTATCTCCATACTCTGCACTCCGTGCGTCAATCCAAGACGTGTGGTACTTCCCTGCGTCCCACCGACAAATCACTACCTCCCATGAAATGAAGACTAGGCCCCAAGGCCGCGGATGTTATCCGGTTCTGGAAAGTGTGTTGGTGCTCTTGGTGCTCTTCGCGGCAAAATCGCCGCGTCATTTCCAGTTCCTCGGGTTCTTCAATCGGCCACCGGGCTCATCCTACGACTTGCGCAGCAACGTTGCTGCCATTACTAGCCGACCCATGCGGTTGATGATATACGATGATTCGCATGGTTGATGAAGACGATGAGCCTCGGCGGAGCACTCAATGCACCCACATCGATCAGCACACTTTTCAGCCAGCAATTGGCAAGCCTCTTGGACTGTTGGACTACAGAGACGCATTGTCTCATCCATCTTACGGGCCTCTGGCCAATCACTGGGGAACGACGTTTTGGCCCCCAATACCAGACTGCCGAGTGATTGAGGCTCTTCTGACCGAGACAAGAGGCAAAATTCAGCAATCACACCCTCATGATTCGAGTACATACAGTGGCGCACTGGTGGTCAGCGACAGGTACCTAGTCGGGGAAGCGATGGTGTTACGTTGAAAATTCTGGACAATTCTTTCTACCTTGACCGCCAGATCGAAGACTTCCTCCGATCCCAGTTGAAGCACCAACAGTCGACTAACGCACTGCAGCCAAGTTGGGCGTGGGCTTGCGACATCCTGTGGAATGCCTGTCCGATAATCCGCTTGGTATACCCACCTAGATTGTTCAACCAGAGTCCCCGATGCCACAGTTGTTCGAACAAAAGCCCAAGTAAAATAGCAGACATGGCTAGACGAAAGACTGTTGCATTAAATTTACCAGGTCCCGACGATCGTTCTTTTCACATGAGAAGTACACCAAGCGGCAGAATGATGTTGAAATCGCAACATCCTCAAGGCAGAGTTTCCCAACCTCCGCTGACAGCCCAAAACGCAAGCCTAGTTCGGATTCATCCCGTCTTTCTTGGTTGCGAGGGGACGTGCGTTTGCCTAATCACCAAGGCAAGAAACCTCATCGCGAGTGGGAATACCAGGGATTCAACGTTGCTCTGTAACTCGGTCGGCTTGATAGGCATAGTGGGTTCCGGTTCTTCGTCGCGCACGGGTTGTAGACCGTTGTTTATTTCAGGCACTCTGGTTCCCTAACGCCTTGCAATGCTTTCGAATATCCCAAACTCCTAGTATACCGTCGCCCCGTCTTGAATCTACGGGTTCAAGGACATCTTCTTCTCGTTACGTCCGTCGGGAGTGTACCTGAAGTTACGCGTAAGAAGTCTGGAACAACGCCGCCAAAGATACGGAGGAACATACTTGAGAAGCTTCTCGATAAGGTCAACGTGGGTCATGACCATACGACGGCAGCAGTAGCGCTTGAGGCCAAGCTGGTCCATGGCGTCGCTATGTCAAATGTCAATGATGCGCTCGAACATGCCTGATGAGGCCAGCCGCTCCAACTCACCCATCCGTAATGCCGTCGTCAATGAGCTTGAGGTAGCGCTCCCAAAGGTCGCCAGTGACCTGCGTGATTCGTCAGAAACCGCATCTTGCGCGGAAGGGCGTCGCATCGACTAACCTTGCCACAGGAGAAGCAACGGACGGGAATGATCATCTTCGCGGTGTTTTCGGGGTATCAAGATGTCCGTTGATCGGAAGACTGAGCGTGGAGCAGCGGTCGTCTTGGACGTAGAAAATTCGTTCGCGCAGTCGATCGCAATGGAGTCGCCGTCGCCGAAGAAACTGTGAAAGTACCTCCGGGCGCGCTGCCTGCGGCGTGCTGGCACAAAAATTTAGCGGTCCGTCAGTTTGTCCGCTTATCTTATCAGCGAAAGATCCACTGTGGGGATATCCACCAATTGCATGGCCTGGCGACGCAGCGGGACCAAAAAATTCCTGGGAAGCAACTCTCGAACTTTTTTTCTGGAAGGGTCGTGTGCGAGCGGAACAGAGCAGGAAATCCAAGCCAAATCGTCGAAGGTCGGCTGCAAAGTTATTTTTCCCTCTTTACCCCCCCGAATTCAACAGCAGTCACTCTTTCTGCTTTCTTTCGACCTTTGCAGAAAAGAAAAATGGCACCCTCTACCCCGAGAAGTCGGGACGCCGACACGAAGAAGCGCAAGAGAGACCCAAGCGACAAGGACGGCCAGACGAAGCGCCTACGGCACAAGGGAAGCAAGCCTACGGTTAACGGTGATACCGACTCTGGGGATCTTCGCGACAACGCCTTGAACGTTCTGTCGCAGCTCAAGAAGAACCTCACGGACGACCAAATCGAGACCCAGCTCTCCAACCTGGGCAATTCAGACCCCCAGGCGACCGGATGGCAGGTTTCCGCGCCAATGGGTGGCCGCATGGCCGATATCGACCCCATTTTCGTCGAGAAGGAGAAGTGAGAGCACTCGCGCCTTGTGTTGGTTGACTTGTCTGACGTGCGACTAGGTACTTGATCGTTACTTACAACACCTCTCTCCAAATCTACTCGGTTGCCGAATCCCTCCTCATCCGAAGAATTGCTCTCCCAGTGGTCCAGAATACGTATGGAGACAAGTCCAATGCGCCGAACATCGTGGCTACATGCCTCTCTCATACCAAGCCCGACTTTGTCTGGGTGGCCTGCTCCGACGGCAGAGTCTGGCGCGTCAACTGGAAGAAGGGATCCCAAGTCGACCGGGAGTTTCGCACAAAGTCGCAAACTGCGCTTGACATGTCAGTCGCAGCAATCCAGGGAGAGAAGAACAGCATCGAAGTCATCTACGTATCGGAGTCAACGGTGCAGTTGAAGGGCGAGATTGTGGCGTACTCTGGGCCCGACTTTACCCAGCCGACATGTGAGATTCTCTTCACGACGAAGCAGGCAGAACAGACTATCCACCTGCTACGCTTAAGCACTGATGGCAAGACGGTTATTGGCGCCACGAGAGATAATCTTATCGTCGGAACAGTCACACCCAATGTCACCAAGACGGACCTCGGCTTGGAATGCGAGTTCTTTGCCTTCAACACCACCGATATCGTTTGCTCCCTCGACTTCAAGATTACCAACCGCGATGACGGCATTGTTGTCGACCTGATTGCCGGATGTGCTCGAGGTGCCATCTACTACTACAACGACATCCTCAGGAAGCTCCAAAACCTGAATGCGCCCAAGTCGAAGAGGGACAGCCTGCAAGGCCGCAAGTACCATTGGCACAGGAGAGCAGTGCATAGCGTCAAGTGGTCCAAGGATGGTAAGTGGTGAAATCGATTCACTTTGAAGCTTTGACTGACACTGTGGGTTCCAGGCAATTACATGCTCTCTGGCGGCTCTGAGAACGTCCTTGTTATTTGGCAGATGGACACTGGCAAGCTGAACCACTTCCCCCATCTTTCAGGAAGCATCGAAAACGTGGTTGTGTCGCCCGCAGGATCCTCCTACGCCCTGCACCTTGATGACAACTCCCTCATGGTTGTCTCGACTGCCGATATGGTTCCGAAAACTTACATCTCCGGCATCCAAGCGGCCGCTCGTTTCACTTCAACACCCAAAGACTTGCTTGTCAAGCGCGTTTGGTCAGCCGACCGTGAGGTGCGCCACCATGTGCCCGCCGCTCTCAACCCGGCAGAGCCGTCAAGACTGTACGTCTGCACAGGTGCCGGTCAACAGGCCATGCTGGCTGGTGACCTACAGTCTGCGCCCTTGCTGCAGTCATTCGACATGGAATCCTTCAGAAGCGTCGCGAAGCAGGCCCTTGCGAGAACCCAGCCTACGGATGTCAACATCACGTCCAAGGGAAACCCCATTTCAGAACCCCGCATAACCCACGTCGCTTTCTCTCAGGATGGTGGCTGGCTGGCCACGGTTGACGACTGGCAACCCCCTAAGCGCGATCTGGAGAAGATGGCCCCTGAAGCTCGCGAGGAGTTTATCAGGGCGAGACGCGAGGTGTATCTCAAATTCTGGGCTGTCGGCGAAGATGACCAGCCTTTCGCTTTGTCCTCCAGGATCAACAACCCCCACATCACCAGCCGACCTGAGACTGTCCTGGATCTGGCTGCGGACCACACCTCGAATCGCTTTGCCACCCTGGGCGACGACGGCATGGCGAGGATATGGCATTCCAAGGTCAGACAGCAGGATGGTGTCGAATCTAAAGGCACATCCGGCGAAGTTTTGCAGTCCTGGTCATGTGCTGTTGCCGTGGCTTTGGGCAGCAGCGTGGGGTCTGACGCTCTGGCAATCACTGGCGAAAACGCTGGTGAGCGCAGTGGCAGCCTCTGTTTCTCTGAGGATGGGTCTACTCTGTTCATCGCCTTTGGCAATTCAAATGACGGAACCGTCTACGTCGTTGACACGAAATCTGGTGAAATCAGGCTCACATTGGAAAACATGTGGAAGGGACATATCCGCCGCCTGCAAGTTCTCTCTCCTTACATCATCACTCTCTCCGACGACGTGAGAGTGTACGATGTGGTTGCCGACGAGTTGCAGTATGGCATCCAGCTGCCTCGCGGGCGCAATGCCAACATGACCAGAGAGTTCAGCCACTTGGCCATTGACCGCAAGTCAAGAACATTCGCCGTCATTGTTCCCGGCGGCCAAGTCTCGCAACTTGCTGTCATGAAGCCGGAAGAGCCAGAATTGCTCTGCGTCAAGCGCATCCCCCACAGAATCACGAGCTTGGTCTCCACAGGAAGCTCCTCTGGCTTTGTCGCAGTTGACGATTCGGCCCAGGTCTGGACCATCGCTGAGGCTTCCGACACTGCCGCAGTGGCCATTTCAAGACCACTCGAGGACATGCAGTTGGATGGTGAGCCTGTTGCGGAAGATGCCATCGAAGACGAGGAAATGGAAGAAGACGAGGAGATGGCCGTTGATTACGAGGTAAACGGAGCTGGGGAAGAGATGGAATTGGATGACGATGACGCGCAGCCCGCCACCATCAACAGGCAGCGTCTAGCGGAGTTGTTCGACGCGGCACCAGCGTTTGCCATGCCGTCTGTCGAGGATATGTTCTACAAGGTCACGGGGATGCTGGCGACGAAACCTCTGGCATCGTCATAGACTTAAAAGTTATCAAAATTTGTTTAATATACCCAATAATAGACTGGTTACAGGAACAATGTCGACTGTGCCGTTGGAGTTGTTGACTTTGGTCTCAGGGGACTTACACGTCATCCAATCAGGCCTAGTCTGGCCCGAAGACAGCCGTACAATTTGTACCCCGCGGCTCCGATGCGGGGCAGACCCCGACGCTCAGAGCCCCGCTGCCGCAGCACGCCATCCCGTCACGTCATTGGGAATTCAATAGCCATCGGCTTACTTGACATACATGGCCGTACTTCCTTTCTTCCGATATCTGCATCTATCATACGCTCCTTACGCCTTTACGTGCAGCACGTGCGGAGAACTGTGCTGCTATTAATGGCCCCTGGTGCACGTTGACGAGAATCTCACCACAACTTCTGTGTCTCACTTCTTCGGACTCTGTCTCATCGATAAAATGTCTTTCACATCCATTCCAGTCCTCGACCTTTCGTTGTCTCGGGATCCCAAAACGAAGCCTCAATTTCTTGCAGACCTCCGCCATGCGCTGATGGAAATCGGCTTCCTGTATCTGAAAAATGCAGGTATCCCTGATGAGCTGTTCCAGAGGGTAATCAAGGAGGGAAAGGCCTTTTTCGACATTCCCACGGAAGAAAAGTACGACATACTTCATCTATATGGCTCACACACACGTTGAGTGCGACGCATCGGACGAACTAACATCTCACCAGACTCAAAATTGAGATGAAGAACGCCAAGTCCTTCCTGGGATACTCCCAACTCTCAGCCGAGATCACAGCTGGCAAGATAGACCACCGCGAACAAATCGACCTCTCGACGGAGCATCCAGTGCCAAGTGCCAAAGATCCTCTCTATTACAACCTCCTCGCACCGAACCAGTGGCCCTCAGAACAGGCCCTGCCCGGCTTCCGGGACACCTTCACAGACTACATGGACCGCATGGGCAAGATATCCATCGCCTTCACCTCCCTCATCGCCGAGGCCATCGGCCTCCCGCCCAATGCCTTCAACAAGTACTTCGACGCAGACCAGCAGCACAAGCTCAAGATCGTAAAGTACCCCGACGTCAGCGAGCTGGGCATCGACGCGGCTTCGGGCGTGCAAGGCCAGGGCGTCGGCCCGCACAAGGACAGCATGCTGACGAGCTACCTCCTTCAAGCGAGCCACCACCGCGGGCTGCAGGCGCAGAACGTCAAGGGGGAGTGGATCGATGCGCCGCCCATCGACGGGACGCTCGTGGTCGCCATCGGGCAGGGGATGGAGGCGTTGACGCAGGGCGTCTGCGTGTCGACGACACACCGCGTGCTGAGCCCCGGGCCGGGCGAGGGCGCGCGGTTCTCGATCCCATTCTTCCAGGGTGTCAGGGGCGACGCGGAGTTTGAGGATCTGGAGAGCGTCGGGGTGGGGAGCGTGCCGGAGGAGGTCAAGGAGCAGCGGCGCCAGGTGATTGAGAAGAACGGGGGCCGGCTTGACGATGTCGAGTTTACGTTTCGCAAGGGCGGCGTGGCGAAGACGCTTGGGGAGGCGACTTTGAGGAATCGAGTGAAGAGTCATCCGGATGTTGGGGAGAGGTGGTATCCTGATATTCTTGCCGCTATTCGGGAAGAGCAGAGGGCAGCGGTTGCGCTGCCAGCGCAGTGAGGCTGGGTTCTAGATGTCAGTCATAGGCGTTCCAACTGATCGCATGAAGCATCGCCAGGTCTTGTTATATCGTGGACTCGTATTTGTCTTTTTCCGATATAAAGAGAGCAAAATTCCAATATTACGCCTTCGCTGAATGCCCTGCCTCACCAACTACGCCTCGCTACTCAGCTTCACCCCGCGCCAATCTCCCAGACATCAACACCCTACCACCAACGCCTAACACACACCATATGGCTTTTATCCGCCTATGCGGCGACAAAGGAGGGGAAGCAGTCGGCGAGACCCTTGCTGTGCTTGTTCTCGGCGTGCTCGGTAAGACTAGATGGCACAATTCGTCAGCACATGCGCGCGAAAACCTGGGGCAACGTGTCGCCCGCTGAGTATCGGGACAGGAGACATACGCGGGAGCCTTGGTGGTCTTGAGGAAGGTGGCCTTGCAGATTTGGCACTGGATGTCCTTGGCGGCAGCGTTCTGTCATTGTTCGTGTGAGCGCTTGTTGACTTGCGAAAGAAACATATTCAGGAGAGACGCAGACTTACCACCTTGAGCTGAGAGCCCTTGGGCTTCGCATCCTTCTGGGCGCGATCGCGCTTCTGCTGAGCCTTTGCTCCCTACATGCCCGGAATGTCAGCAAAAGCCTGCCCCTCAATTTGTTTCCACCAAGACCCTGATCAGCGGTGGGGGGCAGAGGGGTGTTTGTAGGGAACGTACGTTGCCCATCTTGACTGCTTGGTGATTGACGAAAGTCGGATAAGTGGTAAGTCGTTGTCTTCCGGAGAGCTGGTAGCGCGAGTCGGTAGCGGTAATGTGAAAGATCGTTGGGTTTCGGGAGGAGAAAGGACGAGAGTTGCTGAAGCGGGCGCAGACGGCACACTTTTTTTTCTCCCTCGGACGACCCCGTAGCGCTTCTGCATGGATCGGCAGCCTAGACTCAGCGAAGAAAATGCACGGACCCCCAGACTCGGTGACCAACGGGCTGCCTCCACTGAGGGGCAGAGCTTGACCGCCTGGAAACACTTCACTGTTGGGCTCCGGTGAGAGGAACGTCTTGCATTGGGAGACCTATCAGAAAACGTATCTTGAAGTGTTCGGCTCCGATAGAATGGCCCGGCCCGGGTCTCTTCAGAAACCGTTTCATCCAATCTTCTTCCAGCTGTACATCCCCCTGGTGCTTCCCGCCCACTTCTGTCTCTGTCGTTTCTATCGCCGTCTCCTGAACTTCTGATCAGCTGCCATGTTTTTGGCAAGGGACTTTGTGTGGGAATGGCTTCGATTAAAGAGCAGATCGTGTCTACTAGGTGGCTGTAGTACTGATGCTTACATAAGGGGCAAGAGGCTTTCACGTGTTGATGGGTTTCCCGTTTCATTTCAGCGACCCACAATGTTTCTGAGCACTGTCAGGAGCAGGGGAAAGCTTCTGGGCACCTTCAGTTTCACGTAGTCGCTGCATCGGTTGGCTTCGTCTTCCTCCTACACCGCTGAGCGCTGAACTACGTACTTGTCGCGGGTACTTGAGTCCTTACGCGATATAACGACGCGCAACATACCAACCCGGGGCGGATGATTGAAATTCCAAGATTGCCTGCGACGCGTGTAATCTCCTTCGAATCGCGTTTTCCTGCAAACTTCACGAACACGGCGACCTGCAGAGAAAGGGACTTAATCAACTTACCTCATCCTTCCAGATAACGGCTGGCATATCAAGTTGAAGCTTCTTCCCAATTGGGAAACCGCATCCACCAGCTACGTCAACCCCGATCACCGGTTCCTGGGCTACGCCGACTATGTCAAGCTCCAAGCTCGTGTCGCCTGATAAGGTGACGAACAAGGAGTTCGCAGAGCTCCTCACTAGCTATGAACCCCTGATTGATTCCATTTCAGCCTCGAAAGGCGGTACGTCGGCCCTTGATCGCGGCCTCCCCCGCACTCATAAGTCTTTCCCACGGTATCCCTAACTGCCGCATATAGCCAAGTCTGGTCAGAAGACCCTGCAAGAGCTGGATCAGTTCCGTTTCGTCGAGGCCCTGGCCCTCTTTTCGCAGGAAGCCCCTAAACGACCCATGAACCATGATGATATCAAGGTCCTCGTTGACTGGAAGCTGTAAGTGCATGCTTCTTTAATTACACTTCACGGCCTATAGCGAAGTCACAAGTGTAACGAAGTCAACACGAGACGACGGCATGGTTTGATTACGTTCGTCGTGGAATGAATGTCCGTCTGACACACCCAAATAGTCGCCACGGCAAGTTTCGCCCGACTCTGATGAAGCTTGTCTCGTCAAATGACTCTTCCACGGCAGAGAAGACCGTGAAAGAGGGAGTGGAGGCCTATCAAGGCGTGTCAGACCTATCGGCATCACTCAACATCTTGACCAGAC
Source organism: Colletotrichum sp. SAR11_240 (assembly GCA_025328625.1). Lineage (NCBI taxonomy): Eukaryota > Fungi > Ascomycota > Sordariomycetes > Glomerellales > Glomerellaceae > Colletotrichum > Colletotrichum sp. SAR11_240. The sequence continues at coordinate 11,670 of JAKMXA010000392.1, read as the reverse complement.
TCAGAGGAATCGGTCCTGCAACTGCTTCGCTTCTTCTGGCGGTGCACTATCCGGAGCAGGTCCTCTTCTTCTCGGATGAGGCGTACTACTGGTTATGCAACAAGGGCCAGAAAGCGTCGCTCAAGTACAATATGAAGGAGTATGAGTCCCTCAATGCCGAGGCACGGAAGCTGATGAAAAGGCTGGACGTCTCAGCAATGGATATTGAGAAGGTGGCATATGTTTTACTCAAACAAGAGGGAACCGCCTCTGTGGCAAAGACTTCCTCGAGCCCCAAGGTCACGAAGGATGAGTCGAAGGGTACAACGAAGGCAGCGTCTTCGAAGAGAAAGAAGAGCACCGACGAGATGGAAGAAGACAAGGGTCCAGTCAGACGGTCGAAACGCGGGAAGGCGACATGATAAGCTTCTCAGAAATGGCGATCACTGGCGGAATATGTGTCCCGTATTTGCATCACGGCACGTAATAGCCACAGTCGGGGCGGCTACACCCAATACGGAACCGTGGAGCCCGTGGATCTACCGGGCCAGCTCCGCGGTGCATGCATATCCAGCTGGAGGGTATCACGGGTACATCATGCGTCCCGAGGCCACGAATGCACGGATCTTGGGCGGAGATTCCGCATTGCAAGTTGGATCTCATTCGTCTTTTCTGACCGATGATTTTCCCATTGGGTTTATAAAAAGAGCAGGGTCGAACGACGATTGAAGCGGCTCAGCGGCCCGGCCACAGCGCAGTCAGCAAAGCACAATTTCCAGCTCAGGCGCCCGATTTTTTTCCGGCACGCGTGATCTGCAAGACCCCGGATCCCAGACGGCGGGCGCCGAGACCACTGTTACTTCAGTGCATATCCAATCCATTCACACGACCACCAGCACACCGACGATACGGAGGTCTTCCGCCACGTCGTGTGCAACTCGTTTCTCGTCCCACACGATGGACGATGAATTATTCGAAGGGCAGGCCCAATTTGGGGCCGCTGGCGACATGCCGCCTCCACAACCACCAGATTTCTCATCAATGCCCTACTCCTCCAACCTCTTTTCACAATACATTTCGCCGTTTGACACACCTAGCTTACTCTGGTCGCAATCATTTCCTCCAGCAATGGACAACCGCCCGAGAGGCTTCATGCGAGCAGATGAGATATTCTCAGAGAACGGTGGGCCAATTCCACTCCCGCCGAGGTTCGCCCAGATCAAGCGGAGCCTCATCGCGGGCAAGGAGACGGCGATAGTGGATTCTTGGAATCGGCTGCTGGTTGCCCTCCGGGCCGAGATTGCGTTGATAGGAGTAACAAAGTCTGACATCATCCCCACCATCGACTTTTCGGAGCTCAAGGACCATGCCCGCGTCTCCGAATTTGCCGCAAAGCTCCGACGCCGAGGTGGCGCCGTGATTCGCAACGTGATTCCGCCGGACCAAGCTCAAGACTGGCGGGAGGAGACAGAGACGTACCTCGCCGATAATCCGGAGACCAGAGGGTGGCCGACGCGTGACCCCCATCTGTTTGGAATCTACTGGTCGCCTGCTCAGATCAAGGGTCGAGCCCATCCAAATGTCCTTGCAGCCCAGCGGTTTTTGATGGGCCTTTGGCGCTCGAGGAACCCCAACGCCTCGGTTGCAGTGGACTTGCCCGTGGCCTACGCAGACCGTTTGCGAATTCGTGCACCAGGCGACGAGTTCTGGCATTTGAACGCCCACGTTGACGGCGGCAGTGTTGAACGATGGGAGAGTGACGGTTATGGAAACGCCGGCACATATCAACGCATATGGGATGGAAAGTGGGAGGACTACGACCCCTGGGAAAGCAGCACGCGGCTCAAGGTCACATCGGATCTCTACAATGGCGCAGGTTCATGCAGCATGTTCCGCATGTTTCAGGGCTGGCTTTCCATGTCAGACATCAGTCCCGCTGACGGCACCCTACTGCTATGCCCGATGCTTCAGCTCGCAACTGCCTACTTCCTTCTACGACCTTTTTTTTCTCCACTGAACCCGTCCCCTGAGGCTGCGAACTTTCTCGCCCGCGAGAATTGGTCTCTCGACTTTATGCAGACAAGCATCATCCAGGGTGCCGTCCCGTCGTATACGCAAGAGCTGAACGCCTCCCTCCATCCTCACCTGCAGTTCGACAAGTCCCTCGTGCGCATCCCCCCTGTTCGGCCTGGAGACTACGTCGTGTGGCACCCGGATATGGTTTATGGCGTCGACAGGGTGCCGCCATCGGCTCTGCCTGCAACAATCATGTATATTCCTGCCTGCCCACTTACACAAACGAACGCTCTGTACCTCGCTCGCCAGAGAAAGGCGTTTCTCCTCGGCCAACCTAGTCCGGATTTTGGTGGCGGACGCGGAGAGATTTCTCACCTGGGTCGACCTGGTGTTCAGGAGGTCAGCGATGCGGGCGGCGAAGATGGGCTTAGGGCCATGGGCTTGCTGCCTTGGGAAGATCGAGAGGGGAGGAGCCCAACAGTGAAAGCTCTGGTCGGAATGGCTAACGCTATCTTGTTCCCGGATCAGTATGACATGGTTTGATAGGAATCATGATGGCCCTTTTGAGGTTTACCGGCGTTGGAGAAGAGAAAGGAAAACAAGCTGATACCTCTGTGTTCTTCGGTATTCATCGCGGCTTTCTGGATAATGGTTGGGCAAGTTCAAAAAGCAAACGGCGAAGGGCAAGATTGAAAAGGCTGTTTAAGCCACTAATTGAGTAATAGATGCCTCTGCTGGTTCCTGACGCTTGTGGCTTCCAATGAGCCTGTTGAGAAAACGAGGCTCTGTTACCAGAGTGCTTACCCTCCTCTTCGGTGAGATCCTGCTCAATGATCCTAAACGATGCTGTTACACAGGGCAGTGCAGCATCCCCGCCTGCGCATCTGGCAGCTGCGTGTTTGGATTATCCTCAAATGCTCTGCAGAAAACATGCGGGTGACCACTGCCCAGCCACTCGGTTGGCCCCCAACTTCCTTGGGCGTAGCCGCCGAGGATTGATAGGCCTGCGGCCTAGCCTTTTACGTCCGAAGAAGGCTCTATGGCACGCGCAAGCTTATATATGGAGTTGAATTGTCCAGAAGCGAAGCGCAACGTCGTCTTGTAGTCTTACTCTGCACAAATCTCGGCCATGTCATTTTCTTCGCCTCGTTTCTACTCGACACTTGCATTTCGAATCGTCTGGAGGCTTGTCGTGAGGGTATTTAACGGGTTCTGGGGGCGCTATCGACCGCTGTTGGTCTCGGCATTATCGCATTCATCGGCAAAGACAAGCCGGAGCCTCCAAAGGTTCTCATAAGCCAGTCTAGGGCTGTTGTTGTATCTCGATGCGCTATACATATACCACCGACGGCCGTCTCCCTTTTCCTGATATCCTTCAACCTACAAGGATACTTCATCGGTTCAGAGTTGCAAAGCAATAAGGGTCAGGATGACGTCCAAGGCTAATGGCCTGCTGCTTCTCTAACCCTTATTGTCTAGTTATTTCTGGTCAGCCGATTTCTGGGGAGCGATATTTTGTCCTAGCTCTAAACCTCGAAGCTACATCAAGCGTCTTGCTCTCCTGGCACTCATTGGGATTTCCAGCCTGATTGCTGTCATGGCGGGCCCAGCTGCTGCGGTCCTTATGCTACCTGCTCAACGGGACTTTGACATAGGCGGTGGTGTTTACTGGGCCAGTGGCGGTGACGCAGAACTCTGGCCGAAAGTTCTTGACGCAGAGTACTACTCGAGTTGGAACTGCTCGTCCTTGCAAAACCAGCTCGAACAGCACCAATGCCCGGCTGCTGGATTCTCGACTCTTCACAGCCATTATCTCGCCAATACCGTGCGGCCCAGGACACATGTCGACTATCAAATCACGACCGGGCTTGTCAGCAAAAGTATATACGTCCAACCATCCGCAGCTTACATGTCTGACGCATGGGCGTTTACGGCTCATGGCCTATCAGCCTGTGTTCACGATCTCATGCGGTTTCTGCACCTGAGGCCTCTTGACTTCCTAGATCGCCGCCAGGCGCGAACTCCTCTCGGTCTCACGAATCTTAAATTCTCTTCGAAGCAGAGATACACTCTCGAGACCCAGAAACCCGCAGCTAGAACTGTGTGTGTAGAGAATGGTGTGGTCGATTATGGAGCAACCTCACGTTACCGCTCTTGGATCTGTTAGTCTCCGAACGCGCCAGGAGGCCTGATAATGACAGCGGTCTATGGAAACATCCAGGTATGGACGATGGATACCATTATCTTGACGTGCTTCAAGACGTGCGGGAACATCGATCCAAGAGGGGCATGGTGGAAGCCAACGCTACCTTGGTAAACGAAACCAGCATATTTCATCTACGCAGACGTATCGTTGCTGTTCCTATCGATGTATGAAACGGTGAAGCAGCGAGCTCCCTCGGACTGGCCATGCGGTTATGGCGATAACTCACTTGCTCGTGTGTCTTTACTCACGGCGGACCGGACACGCCTGGAGCAGCATTCTCGAACTCATCGCCTTATCGTACAAATCGAACCCCCCACCGGAGCACATTCTTAGCAACACTTGCGCTGGTGTCACATCTTTCAAGACAGTTGGGTCAATAGCATGGGTGGAAGAGAAACAAAAGACTGTAGCGCTGAAGAAAATTAGCGGCGAGCGTCTTTCTCTGAGAATCACAGACAGTCATGGAGGAGGCCTGATGGACTCAGACCGACCAAAGGGAAGAGGTATAACGAGTGACGAGTCTTCACTTGGGGAGGAAGTTCTGACGACGGCAAAAGGTCACCCCTACCAGAACACTTCGTGCATCGAAGGGCTGCAGATACAAAAAAGCAAAAGAACGTGTTCCGAAACCGAGAATCGAACTCGGGGCTATGCCTAACCTCTCAAGTTCATGAGAGGGCATCATGTTGGCCACTACACCATATCGGAGAGCAATGGAAATATTCTCGGCAAAAACTCCTAAGGACCTGGGCTGGTGTTGTCGGCCCCACTCCGCGCTAGCGGGGAGTTTGTGTAACCCTTCCAGGGAAACCCCAAGCGTCGACGACCTCCGCCGGTCGTACGTGGACCGGATTTTCGGTGCAAACGAGTCATGGACCAGTTCACATCCCATGTCAGACCGTCTTTCAACAAATCCCGTTGCCTGCCGGGACGTTATCCGTGCCATTCTCGCAAACGCATCCGAGCCGTCGGTTCTCACACCAACATCCGGATATTTCGAGAGGTGGGATTTGCCCACCACCCTCCGGCAAATGGACACCCGCCGCCTCCGGGACCTCTTGGGGAGAGACCAGAAGCAGAAACCGGTGCCGGTGGGTTGTATATTGGTGGAGACGAGTGACGTAGATCGATCTTTCTGCAGTTCATCGGGGAATGGTGGTGATGTTCTCCCAGGATTCGGCTCAAGCGAGGGCGAATGTAGATGGTACTTCCGGCTTTGGGAGGGTGTTGTATACGATACATTCGTCTCTCATCTTGGTAAAGGGGATGTTCGTTTCTTGGCTAGGCCTCGCTTCGTTCCTTGTCTGAACTGTTGTTAATCTCGTCTCCCCATCGATAGTCAGCAGGACGCTCCGAGTTTGGACGATAACGCTGGAGACTTTGCAACGTGCATACATCAGCTGCTTCATGCTCTCATGTGTGTGTCGTGGCTTGAGTCGTGAAAGTTGCACGGCACCGTTAGCCGCCCCATCGTGCGTTCGTCAGACTCGTCAGAGTTGGCAAGATTATGACGCAAGTCAGATATCATATCGGAGCCCGCGTGGGCTGCACGGAGGTTGATCAACGTTGTATGGGGAATGCCTTCCGGCGCGGTTTATTGTTCCTGTGCCCCATCCAATACACGTTGTGTCTAGAACCCGCCCCGGGCCTTGGCAGGAAGCTGGGACTGAATCATGTTCCGTGCTTCGGCGGCATCTTCAGTCCCCCGACTGCGGACTGCTTTCCCACCTCCAACCTCCGGGGCTCCGCTCCAAGACTTCTCTCCAAGACCTCCTAAAAAGCTCCGGACGTGGGACCAGGTTGCGTGTGTCTCCAGGACCCTGGCTGGAGCACGTACGATTTGCTATTTCCAGGGGTCCCGAATCCGAGGGGATCTGCTTTGGGGACATGATCCGGATCTAACCTCGAATCTTCACCGTTTGAGTAGCGTTTGCAGTCGACATCTCGCATATAACGGTGGACGATGTCGTGATAGAGCGAGCACCCGCGGCACTGCCCAGCAACCAACCCTCACTGAGTCGAGACTCTCCAACTTCCTTGGCCAGCACCCAGACTAGCGTGGAGAGCTTCTACGTCATCCAATGTCGGTAGGGCAGAATGAGTTGCCAGCTTATCATAGTTTCTGTGCTGCAAATGTGATGAAACTCCGACGGGCGGCACGGGTTGCCCTCTTGTTCCGATGGGGAAAGGCTTCGAAGGTTAAGTTGGTGTAACGTCAAACCTGAGATGACGTTCATAAGCTGTCTGGTGGAGGAGTTACTTTCGGAGATGAGGCGAGGTTACACAAGCCAGATAGCCGATGGGCGTCTATTGAAGGGCGTTGGAAGTGTATCTCTGGTTGAACTACCCCGGATTGATGATGTGGGGTTCGACCAATGCCGGTATCGTCAGAGTGGGGGGCAGAAGTTCTACTTGCGAGGGAGGTTGGCGCTTTCATGATGATTCATCTGATTCTTGGGGCGATTCTCATTTGTTGGTTTAGAAAACAACCAGATTTATTCGTTCCGTGGTTTGAATGAGTCTACAGGCTACTGGAAATTCAGTGTGACACAGTCAATGGTTCGTCAAGGGCCAGGCTGCACTGAGATGATTATGATTGCTGTTGAGAGTAAGAAAGTAGCCTGCCATGGGCTTCTGTTCGAAAACTAGAAAATCTCGTTGTGAGAGTTGAAAGGGCGGTAGGACATGCCGGCGAGAAATTCAGAGAGGTTTAGTAAACAACTATCTATCCTAGTCTGTAAGGGACGCCCTCATTCATCAATACCAAATGCCATTGCAACAGTGTTATCATCTCAACTAACACTCATCATCGTCATCATCGGAGCCAAGCTCTAGTCCGATTGAAGGTATGCTCGTGTGCACGAAAGAAAGCCCTTCGCCAGCCCAGCGTAACTCTTGACCGAGATGGACCATATCGGTTGGAAGCGCCTTGTCTTGCTTAACGCCGCTGACGAGCAGTTTCTGGAGACGAGTGTACCGGTGGCACGGTTCGTCCAGGTCGTTGATGCTGTTGTTCAGTCTATTGACTTTGAATAACCGATCTTTCGTTTCGACTCTCTGGATCCACTTCTGGGGGTCTTCACAACTTTCAAGCTCTTCTCGGACAATGCCCACAAGGATAGACTCAATTTCCTCATGGACATGATCGTTGTCCCCATTGTCTCCATAGGCTTTGCTTTCGCCGTCTTCTGGCCAGATAATCGAATCGGCCCACCTCATTAACAGGTCAAAAACCAAGGCTGGCGCATTTGTCTCGGAGCCGGTGCGCGAAAGCTCGCGAGCCGGCTCCAAGAAAGGAGCGACTGCGTTTCCCAAGTCGCCAATCTCAAATATGTAGTTCTTGGGGTCCTGCGCATGCTCTTCGGCTTCGTCTATCGCAGCGCCAGCCTTTTTGCGGAGGTCATCCGCTTGCTTCTTGGTCCACTCGAACTCAGCTTCCAATGACTTGCCGGCATAGGTCTGGAGATGGGCCTCGATGAATGGCCCACAGAGAGGATCAGAGAGCATTTCCCGAAAACATGACTTGAGGTCGGATAGCGCGATGCGTGACAGAATGCCCTCAGTGGAAAGAGTGTGGTTGATTGCCTTCGGCTGATGACGTTTTGGGGATGCCTCGGTTGGGTCGGCAGTGTCGAGGGGTCTCTTGGCAACGCCCATTGTGAAAGGAGATGTGATCAAGGAATCTAGATGACTTTGGTGACAAAGTGTAACCGATATTTCGTTTCAAGGTTCTTCGAAGGGACCTGCAATAATCGCTTAGAGACTGTCACGACTCAGACGCGCCGAGACGCGACGTGGTACTTCACTCAAGACGTGGGGTAATATTGGACCCTCTGCAATCAATTTGAAGATTGCTTTTCTTGTTTAAGGCCAGTCCCCATGCCAACTAGCCAACTGCATGCAAAGGCCGGGCAGGTTGACAGCGTACCGAACTCCTGTGGCTAGGTACATGACATTGAGCACCAAGCACGAGCAGCTCCCGAACAACGTCCATCTGAAGTTTGAATAACCAAGACTTGATGCGCCAAAGTGCACATTGTCGACAGCGCACGCGACCAATCAGAGCGACCCCGGCAGGCCGGTGACAGCGGCGCGGAACAGAACCTAAGGGAACACGACAGGCCAATGCAGGGGCCGTTGTGGTCCGAGCTTGGGTTTGGCGAGGGGGTTACCTGACCTGGAGATTTGATACGTGGATAGAATTAGGGACCAAGACAGCTAAAATGCCCCCCCCATGGAGGCTGCCCAAGTGAGTGGTGACCTGGACCTGAGCTGACATGGGACCGCACTAACAAGGGCCCGTCACCGAGGCCAGCCCACCCGACCTGAGCCCAGCCCGCCCGGTGCCTTCCATGCCTTCTTTGCCTTCCTTGCCCGGGCTGGCCTTACCCGACCCTGCCAACCTGCCTTACCATGACCTAGCACCTGGCAACTTCGTCGGGCTGCGCTGCCACTACTTGTAAGCACCACCTCATTCAGCACCAACGATCACACTCAGCATCCAGTGGTCCACCCCCGTCAGACACTGGACCTCCTTGCAAATCTCCAGCTGTGGAAGTGGGCAATGAATGGACCCGCGACCTAATCAACCTCCCTTAGACGAACCAGACCTGAAGCTGAAGGCGGGAACACTGGGAAGCGAGCAGCATCAGCAGCCAAAGGTGGGCTCTTTGCGGCTGGGCTCCAGTCCTCCAGCATTCTGCAGCCAAAAAACCACAACCAGAAGCACTCGACCCCCGAGTCATCTCAACTGCAACAACGACAGGTAAACAATTCCTTCACGACTCACGTGCGTCCACCACTCGACTCTCCATCACCGATCCCGACCAATTGTCCCTGACGACGAGCCGAGCCTACTCCCTCGCTCTCCCTCTGCTGTTACCACCTCTCCTTCTTTGAGCCCGCAATCGCTCGCCATCGACAATCCACATCCTCGTGAGAGGGGGGCAATGACCATTCCCCCGCCGAACCATGGCTGATTCGGCCAGGTCATCGGACAAGATTCCCCGGTCCCCCTCCAAGGCGAAGGTCGTCCGCTCGCAAAAGATCTCCGGCCCGGCACAGACTCCTCCGCCGGGCGTCATCGGTGGCCTGCCTGACGACCTCGAGGAGCTGAGCGACCGTGACGTCGAGCACCACCGCCGCCTACCCTCCGTTCCGGGTGGCACCCTCCCCCGTTCCCACACCCCAGGCCATCTCTCCTCCAAGAGCCAAGATCGCCGTCGCAAGCCCTCCGAGCTCTCCATCCGCCAACGCTCCCAATCCGCCTCGCAAGCACCCTCTCAAGTCCCCCCGACACGCACAACTCCCACGAGCGCGAACCCCCCTAAACCCCCGCCGACCTCATATCGACCAACCGGCGCCGATGCTCCCAACTCCAGCAACACCGACGACGGCTCCGAGTCTGCCGGCGGCCCTGGCTCAGACCGTGACGGCCGCCGTCCTGTCGCCATGCGCTCTACGTCCGCCATAGCCGGAAAGGCTTCAATACCCTCCTCCTCAACGACGACACGTCAGCTATCAACCGCCGCAGCCGCTGCACGAGTTGCCGCGAGGGGGGCACATGTCCCCTTTCCACCTCTCCAGGACCCCAATACGGCGCCAGACGTGCCTCCAGCTCCATCGTCGGGCATGTACTGGTCTCGCGCACCCGTATCGGGTGCTCCTCACACCTCCCTCCGCGCCCATACCACAACGCTTGTCGGATCCAACATCTTTGTTTTTGGCGGCTGCGATTCCAGAGCCTGCTTCAACGAGCTATACGTCTTTGATGCCGATGCCTTCTACTGGTCTGTCCCCCACGTCACCGGCGAAATACCCGTTCCTCTACGCGCCATGACTTGTACTGCCGTTGGCAAGAAGCTAGTAATCTTTGGCGGCGGCGACGGCCCTGCGTACTACAACGATATTTACGTACTCGACACGACAAATTTCAGATGGCATCGGCCCAAGATTATAGGCGAACGCGTCCCCTCCAAGCGCCGCGCCCACACCGCCTGTCTGTACAAGAACGGCATCTATATATTTGGCGGCGGCGATGGTGTTCGCGCCCTCAACGACGTCTGGCGCCTAGACGTCAGCGATATGAACAAGATGTCGTGGAAGCTCGTTTCCCCCCCTGAGCGGGCCCCGCCTCCTGGGGTCCGAGAAACCCGCCCAAAGCCCCGCGGCTATCACACAGCCAACATGGTGGGCAGCAAGCTCATCATCTTTGGCGGTTCCGACGGCGGCGAGTGCTTCAACGACGTGTGGGTCTACGACGTCGATGCCCATATCTGGAAGGCCGTCACCATCCCCGTCACCTTCCGCCGCCTATCGCACACGGCCACCCTCGTCGGCTCCTATCTGTTCGTCATAGGAGGCCACGATGGCAACGAGTACTCCAACGACGTCTTACTCCTCAACCTCGTGACCATGACCTGGGACCGCCGCCGCGTCTACGGTTTGCCGCCCAGCGGCCGCGGGTACCATGGGACAGTTCTCTATGACAGCCGCTTGTTCATCATTGGTGGCTTCGATGGGAGCGAGGTGTTCTCGGACGTCTGGATGTTGGAGCTGGCCGTGCATGCATATTATTCCCAAATCAGCCATTTCACCATCGAGGTTTGATTGAGGCCATTCCCTCCCCGCGCGCGCGTCTAATTATTGCTGCTATCTATACTAGCTAGTTGTTCTCTTTTTCTCAACTAAACGTGCGTGCGTGCGTGTGGTGTTTCGTGTCCTGTTCTACTCTGTATCGTTACACACCCTCCGAGTTACTACAGTATTTATGTTTGATGACGGAACGGCTTCATAAAACCCCGGTGGGCGGCAGGCAGGCATGCATTTTTCTTTATCTCTCGGTTGGAATACTGTAAACCAATACAAAAACATTCTAAAAAACCCGTTGCAAAAGTGATGTTAAAATTTGCGACAAAAAAGACGTGACAATGCTGTCCAATTTGGCACGCTGAGCAGATCAAACATGACTTGCACATCACATCATCATATCTCTAGCAAACGAGTCAGTCCATGTTAATATTCGATGGCAGGTACGTCATCCGAGAAGCATGCCACCGGGCCGGGTCAGTTCCTCCAACTCGAAGTGGTTATCCGGTGAGGACAGAGAGATAGGTTACTCCAGGCGACATGGGTCCATCGTGACATACACACTGAGATAGTGGGGTGCGTGGTTGTCTGTCACCTTGAAGCGTTTGTAGTTGGCACTGCAGGATATCTGGACAACCCAGCAAGCTCTCTCTCGCCTTCCGTACTGCATAGTATACGCATATGAAGAGTGAAATACAATGTCTATCAAGCTTTTTCACTTCTTCGTTTTCTATTTCGGTATCACCGAATATGTTTCAGGCGAACAACATGAAAAAAAAAAAAAAAAGCATAAAATACCAAGAAAATTTAAAATTAAACGACCCGGGAGGATATTAACAAAGGGGTAGGTAAACGGAAAAAAGTAACACCGACTTTAAGGA
>JAKMXA010000391.1:0-49438 GCA_025328625.1 Colletotrichum sp. SAR11_240 | reverse complement strand
CAATCTGCGCCCCCGTCCGTCCCTGCCCCACCAACCCCACCCTAGAACGTCTCAGTGAGTCCGCCCGTGCCCCCGGGGGGGGGGGGGGGGGGCAGAAAGACCGAAATGAGATCAAGATCAAGGTGGCCGTACAATGTCCGTCACGTCTCTGTGACGCTCAAACTCATCACGGGCATAGCGGCGTGATTCAGCGCGGGTGGTGGGGTCAGCGATGCGTTGTGTTCCGCGCAGGATTTCGCGGTAGAGGGACAGGGCGCGGGAGCGCTGGAGGAACTGCACATCCGTCAAAATCCATGTCCGCCTTCTCATTTTTTCCCCCGCGCCGTGTGGTTTGAATAATGCATGGGTATGTTAGATGCATGAGAGCTGGGAACGGCAACATACATGATCCAGACTCAGCGTCTTCCCGAGGCGCGACTTGGCCGGGCCATTGGAGTAGCTGCGGATAGCGGACCACAGGGGGGTGAATGGGGGCATTTGTGCCGCGTTAGGAGGGCGACTACATCTGAAGCCTTTTTGTTGATGGTGGTCTCAAGTGAGCCTCTTGCTTGGCCTCACGAGGTAAGTGAGTGGTGGGCTGGCGTGGAAACTTTTCGGGTGGATGAGGTCAGGGCGGGGAAACTTCGGGAGTGCGCCCCGCGGCTTGGGGGTGGTGCATGCTTGCTCTAGTGGGCGCGTCGGGGCGCGTTCAGCGAGTTGGGATTGTCGGATTTACAACGATGCGAAAGGGGAGGAACTGAGTAAGGTCAGGGATCCCTTATCTTTGGCAGGGGAATTATCGTTCAGGATTTCGGGTTTTCTTTGAATTTGTCCTTTCTCTCATCGCCTTACCTTCTTTGGTCTGTTGGTGTCCAGAAGCTCAAGATGCCAGCCAAGCGGCGCAGAGCGTCTACAAACCTCATCGAATCCGCGAACCGCAAGGCGGACGAGGAGTTTCTCAGAGACCACTTGCAACCGAGGTTCGTTTGTGCGCACGCATGACAGTCATACACGATACTTACCTTTGGACAACACGACAGCAAAGATTGGACGTCGTGGACGCATCCCACGACCCCAAAAGCGTACACCCTCACGCTCAAGTCGCCGGCCAAGATGTCGATCGACGAGATGCAGGCGTGCTTCGATCTCGTGGAGTACACCAGCGGCGCAGACTACCGTGCATCCTCGTGGGGATGGAAGCCTGCGGCGAAGATCAAGGAGATGCGGAGCCCGGAGCTGCGGTACATCCTCGTCAAGGAGTCTCACAGCGAGAGGTTGTGTGGGTTCACGAGTCTCATGCCGACTTTTGAGGAGGGCGAGCCGGTGGTGTATTGCTACGAGATTCACTTGTTGGAGGAGCTGCGGGGGTAAGTTCTTCGTTTGTCCTTGAATTGGTCTTTTGGTTTGCGTTATTCTTAACATCGCTGACGGCAGGACGGGGATGGGCCGTAAATTGATGGACTATCTCGTCGCCGTCGCGGAGAGTGTCCCGATTGTCGAGAAAGTGATGCTGACGTGCTTCGTGGCCAATACCGCGGCGCGGGGGTTCTACGAGAAGCTGGGGTTCGAGAGGGACGCGATGTCGCCAGTTGAGAGGAAGTTGCGGTTCGGTAAGGTGTTTGTGCCAGACTATGTGATTATGAGCCGAAAGATTCAGCGCCGCGAGGGCGGACAGGTTGATTCGAAGAACAGTGGTGGTGAGGTCGAGATCGATGGGGTGAAGGAACGGGAGGAGGAATGATTCATGATGCAAGAGGTGTTTATGAGATACCAAGATACAGCGAGTGTTCGGATTCGGAGTCGATAGACGACCGAAGTTTTGGTCCTGTAGATTTCCTCGTTGATTTAGGGAGAAATGATGGTGGGTTGAGGTTACATGTGGTCGACTGAGGCGGGGAAGGAACACACTCAGCGAGCAAATGACAGTGGGCTTCTTGCTTTGCCCGCCCTGCAGGTGGGCGGCAGCAGGGAAGCTGAGCCCAAAAAGTACTGGACGTCACCTCTCCACTCGCTTCTACGGCTGAACATTCCTTCCTTCAACCTCACGCCCAATTGGCAGGACCCGACCCGACTTATCTGGCGACGACGATCACAGTAAGCGCTGTCGCGGGAAGCATGTACTTGGAGTACCAAGGTAACGAACTTCGGGATTCCTGCCTGCCGAGAGTTTATTCCCACTGACTGATTGTCGAGGCAAGGACGTTCCGTTTCTTCCAAGACAAGGTCAAACGGCAGCCGATTCTCAGCTCCCAAAAGGGGACGATGATCTGGATCATGTTGCACAAGAATCAATCTCACCACATGCCAGCTCCTCACCTCAGATAATCACTCAAGCCATTTTTGGGCTGACTTGCTGGCAATCCGCAAATGAAGAAGAAGAAAGGGAAGGACTTTCACTTCCACCCCTGCATCAGCGTCCCCGGCTACACAGCCCGCCAAGCTCAGCCTTAGGACGCCATCGCTTCCTAGCGGCCCTCCTTCGGCTGCTGCCTCCCACGTCTTCGACCCAGGTTGCCTATCATCACAGCAAAATGGGTAGAAAGCCACAAGGGCGGGCTCGTCAGGCAGACTCCAATTGACAGTCTGTGATCAGTGAAGGGTCTGATCGCAGCGGTCCTCTCCGCCGATCTGGTTCCGCACCACGAGAGCGCCATATGGGTCCGACAGGAAGGATTCAGGCATCGACGTATGGCATGAGACGAAGCGGCCGGCAAACATGCCACCACGAGCCCCGTCTCTCCAGACGCCGATTGGGGCGCCATCTAACGGTTTAGTGCGGACCTTTGGTGTTGAGGTAAAAAGGTTGGCTGAATCTTTTCATTAACCCTCCGGCTCAGCTGCTGGCCAGGGTGAGAAGCTTGGTGTGACGTTAAACCGCTTCCGGTCCATTTCTCGAGCTTCACGCAGGCGTTGCCCGACTGTTTATTTCCCCTCCCCCTTCTGCATCCGTCTGGTTGGTCTTTCCCACATGATTGTCTCAGTTCCTTCCTCCTTGGCTGATTTACTTAATTAGTTCCTTCCCGTTTTCAAACGCAGCTACCTCTGGGGGCCGATTCATATATCAACGTGTCCCCCCCTTGCACCTCGTTCCCAATCCGTCTGAACGACTTCCTTTTCCTGCCGTCTGCATCATTACAACACCTCGCTCGCCTTTCCTATACGCTGCTCAGGTCATTACCGTGACAGATTTCAACGCTCTCAGACCAACGCCATCATGGACTACCAGCAACAGCAGCAGCAACAGCAATACCAGCAACAGCAGCAAATGCAGCCGAATCCATACGAGGGCGAACCACAGCAGCAGCCCATCCAACAGGAGTACACCCAGGGCGCCGCCGTCCAGAACCAGGAATGGCAGGCCAGCTTGTGCAGCTGCTCGCCCATTGACAGCTGCTGCTTGGCCTACTGGCTACCATGCATCCGTACGTCTCCCTCGCATCTGCTGACGCACGCCTCTCGTCGACGACGGCTCTTTTCCTCATTGATCAACTTTGACTAACACCATCCCACAGTCATTGGCAAGACCACAGAGCGCATGCGCGACCCCACGATGCAGACGTACGAGGCCATCAACACGGACTGCCTGCTCTACGGCGCTATCCAGTGCTTCACCGGTTGCGGGTGGATCTACGCGCTCATGAAGCGCGGCGAGATCCGTGAGCGCTTCGGCATCAAGGGCTCTGGCGCGAGCGACTGCTGTGTGAGCTACTGGTGCTGCTGCTGCGCGCTCATCCAGCAGGACAACGAGGTGAAGGCGCGCCTGTCTACGGGACCTATCGTCCAGGGGTACCAGCCGCAGAAGGAGGGCATGCACATGCCGCCGCAGCAGCCGCACAACTAAGCGGGATGGTAAACATGTACGATAAAAAGAAGAGGTCTGAAAGTTGGCGACGAGGGGTGGTGCTGCTCGGCTTTCTTTTTGTTCATGGACATGGTTTAAGGATATGGGATACCCGATGGATTGGGGCAACCACAGGCGACTGGATGGAGTCGTCGGGCCACGCACTTACCTACAAGAATTCAAGTATAATAATTCGAAGAAGAGCTTATTGGCCAGCTGATGTGAGATTCTGAGATGAATTACTGCAAGCCCCTTGTATGGCTCCAGACGAGCGAGGTACCATGTCTACTCCAAAGAACGCAAGGTCAAATGCTTATACATCCTGTCGAAAACATCTCTATGAGGGATGAGGATGGGGGAGTTCGTGAAACTGACTCCTCGCTGAATAGAGTTTACAAGCAGAGCCGCTGACTTGGGTACCAACAGGTTGTTCAGTAATATGATGATCAGCGATGGTCGACAAAGGTTCTCAAACTTCTGCAGTGTTTTCTTCACTCGCTCATGCTTTCATCCACTTGAAATTCCTGACTTGTCAAACCTTCAGGCCAGCAAATCCAATATGATACACAGCCCTTTCGCCAACCTGAGGGGAACTCCCCCCAGCCCCATCATCCGCTTTCGTCACGATCTCGTCCCCAACAGTTCCCGCAGCATCCCCACTGGCTACGACACATCGTGGCAGGCTGGCCGGCTCGAAAACTACTCGTCCAACCCCTTGCTCCGCCTTCCCAACGAGCTGCTGCTGGAAATCATGGAGCGCCTCCCGCCTCCGGACCTCTACGTGGTACGACAGGTATCCCACCTCTTCGCGGCGCTGTTTTGCCATCACGCGTTCTCAAAGTACCACCAGAAAACCACTGAGATCGACCCGGCGACGGCGGAGCCGACGGTGCACCGGCTGCTTCGTGCCTATCGGAAGATCAGGGGCAAGATGCCCTTCGTTCCCCATTTCATCCCGGGGATCGAGTTCAACCTGGACGCACTGCTTCCGCCAGAACGATGTCATCTCCGGACCACTTTACAACGAAGGACATTTTGTTCACGATGTTTGGCTGGTGGCAGCCAAGTAAGGCAGGCACCCACCGATTTCTTCCCGTTCTACAAACTTACCCGCGGGAACATCGACATCGCATGCTCCGCCTGCCAGTGTTCCCATCATCCCAGCTGGTTCTCTCCTGCTCAACGACAACGTCCACATCCCGTCTGCATCGGATGGGAAGGAACGATGCGGATCTGCCCGCACCACTCGCTTTCCTGGTCACGCCTCCGCAACTGGATCGACACGGCGCCGGGCAGCAAAGGAACCGCGCCCGTCTTCAGGTGCCGCCAGTGCGCCGCTGCTTTCGGGCGACGCGGCAAGGCCCCCGAAATCACCTACAGCCCTCCGCAGGCATGGCAACCCACGGGCGGATTGACGCTCGATTGGTACGCACCTGTTCACGCTCTGGCGAGGGGGGATATCATCACCAAGGATCTGCTCCGCAGAAGCCTCGTGCGGTTCAACCAGCAACATCCGGGACTGCTGTGCCCGCACCTCTCGTTCGACATGGAACAGCTGATGATGGTATTTTACTGGCACCGCTGCGTCTGCTTCAGACAGCCGTCGGCTTTGTCGCGCCAGTACCGCAAGAGCGACGAGAGCGACGGCTCGTCATGTTCGTGCAGCGCAATGGTGAACATTGGCAACGAGGATCACGTCGGAAGTTTTCCGATATTGCCGCCATATTTAGGCATGCCACGGCACATAATGCACTGTCGTCAGTGCCTTTACCACTTTAAGTGGACATCGGATGGCAAGCGAATCTACCTACGCGGCACTCTGTACTCGATCGGAGCCGCGTCGAGGATCTTGACGGACAGAAACGGGACGATGAACGAGCGGAGGGTTTCCAGCTGCTGGCTGGGGACACTGGATCCTTCGACCTATCAGCAAGCAGAGGCGTGGCGCCATACGAAATGGTGCCCGGATAAACGTTGTGCGAACTCGACCAACAGGAGGAATTGGTAACGACGTGCATAACTGTTCCGAGAGTACGTCTGTGTGAGATTGTTCGTCGTCTTTAACTCAGGAGACGTGGACTAATTTATCCGACGGCAAGAATCTTCCTTCCCGTCTTAACTTTTCTACTTCGCAGTTTGCCGCCTGGAGGCGCCCTTTTTTTTGACTGCCGTATGACTTTTACGGGGAAATATTTGAAGACTAGGATAGCCTAGGAGATAAATCTCTATAGCCACCTATAGGATATATGAAGAGGGCGCGAGTTGCTAAGGGGCAGGGGTATCTCCCTCTTCACACTACCACAACTAACTGCTACTCTTTCAACATCAAGATATCGTCACCATACTACATCGATACCATCTATTGCTGTTTCCTCGAGAGCAGTAATAACCTCTTTGTAATCGCCCAAGACAACATGAATGAAGTGTGCAGGTTTTTGGACACGGCAAGTCAAGAGGTCTCGCTATTCAGGTGGGCATGCTCGTCGGACTGAAACTTTTGGAAGATTGAGGTTACCTGCCAATTACAATCTCACCGACGGCAAGTCAAGATGTTTAGCTACTCGGACGGATGTGTCTGGTTTCTCGGCTCGACTAGTGATCATGAACGACGAGGACGAGGTGCTCAAACTGCATTATCTATTTGTAAGATCGTGTAATAAATGTCATGGTATCCGTATCCAAACTGCCCAACGCCAGGGTTATGCTGAAAAACATCGCTAATCCAAAAGACTTGGCTAACCATTTAATCATCTAATTCTCACCTCTCTTACCAATTGAAGCTCTCCTGGAAGTGTTCGATCCTAGAATACCCTCGTCCAAGCATCTCAACGACACTCTTCCTCGCGTCGTCAGCCATGACGTTTGGCCCGCACGCCACGACCGCAAGCCGGCTCTTCTCGGCCGCGGTCGCAGCGTCCTGCACCTCCTCCCTTACATCCGGGCGTCCGTACATCAGCCTGACGTGCTCGGGCCAGTCGTCGGGCCGCACGGCATTCGTCGCGAGGCTCGTCTGCGTGACGTAGATGTCGACGGCCAACTTCCCGCTGTCGAGCGCGTCCTCGAAGTCCTGGCGGAGGACGTCGGCGGCGAAGCTCAGCTCGCGGACGGCCCAGACGATCTTGACGGAGCGGGCGCGGGAGGCGACGCGGCAGAGGTGCTGGAGGTGGGCGAGGGGGACGACGACGCCGCTGCCGCCGACTATGAAGAGCAGGTCGTCGAAGTGGGAGAAGGGCTGGGTGTGGCCGTAGGGGCCCTCGACGAAGACGCGGAGGCGGGCGGGGCGCGGCCAGGGGGCGGCGGCGGCCTCGCGGAGGCGGGCGGTGAAACTGTCGTAGGGGCGGATGAGGAAGGTCATGGAGGGGGTGCCGTTGCGGGGGTGCAGGTCGACCTCGGACATGGGCTCGACGGGGTTGTCGTCGGAGGCGACGAGGAGCGGGGTCTGTTCGGAGGAGAACTTGCGGGTGTGGTGGGTGTTAAGGGTGGTGCAGGCCATGGTGAAGGGGTGGCTCTCCCAGGCGCGCTTGTCGGAGAGGACGTGGAGGTAGTAGTAGGTGCCGGGCTTGGGCTCGTAGAAGGAGGTGGGGTAGGGGATGCTGAGGCGGACGATGTTGGAGGTGGCGTCGTAGGTTGCGAGGGCGAAGGTGTTCCAGAACTTGAGGTTGAAGGCGAGGGTGCGGGACATGCGTAGGACGCGGTCGGCGACCCAGATGTAGAAGGGGATCCAGAAGAGCATGTCGAACTGGTGGTTGAAAATGGAGACGTGGCCGAGCATGGTGACGAGGGTGAGGATAGAGAGGAGGATGTGGAGGACGAGGAAGAGCTCGTACTGCTTGCGGCGCATCCAGAAGACGGAGGCGACGAGGAGGAAGACCATGCCGAAGGTTGCCTGTTGGAGTTAGCGATGAACCAGTTCATGATGCGGGACTACTTACAAACCAGCCGGCCCACCAGAACATTTGCGTGAACCACCAGAGGAAGTATGTCCAGCCACCCTCACTCAGAATGAGCATAACGTAGGCAGCGGTGTGGATGACAGCCTGGACTGTCGCAACGCGAGCAACCCAGCGGTGAAAGTTGTTGTACGTGCCAAAGTCCCAGCCAGTCACCCACATGAGCAGGTTATTCCTCATGCCAAACAGCCAGATAATGGGGAAGTTGGCGAAAGAGATGATGCCGGTTCGGTCGGCGACGTAGCGGCCGATCTGCTTCGACATGTCCGGCCAGCTTCTTGAGTCAGTACGGGACTGAGATGGTGGAAGGAGTCGACCTACTACATGTGCCCCGGGAGGAGGGAATAGCCGTAGCAACAGTACCACGTGTTGAGGGCGATGAAGGCGAAGATGGTGATGCTCTGGATGCGCGGCGGTATCGTGCACCATCCCAGGTTCTGCGAGCAGCGGTAGCCAAAGGATGCCGGGATGGTGATGTATCGCTTGAGCCATAGAGCAGCCCAGTGCAGCGCGTTGGGCTTCTTCTCCGAGTCCCACTCCTGGCGCTGGAGACTGGCGATGGCACCGACGAGACGGGTCGCCAGACCGATAACGCACACAATAACCCAGAAGACAACAACGTAGAACCTGGGATGTTGTCAGCCGTGCTTCGTCGATTCGAGGTGACGCACATACCCATATCGATAATGCCGACTGTAGGTATACTCAACCGACTCCAAAGAATCATACCAAATCTGGTAAAATGGCTCTGCAGGCAGCACAACCTCTCCTAGGACCGTCTCCGCCGTGCCATCCTCCTTCGCCAACCTCCTCAGCCCCTTGATCTCCTCCTCCGAGTACCCTCCCACAATCTCGAACGGCGGCAGCGACACGTTCATGTACTGCTGGCATGTCGCGTTCTGCATGCCCAGCCCAGCATCCCGGTGCGGCGCGTCGCAGTGCAGGTGCGTGCAGAGGTACAGCGACTTGATGTGCAGCAGACTTTTGCATGATTGCGGAAGCTTCGACTTGGACGGGGCAGTGTCGTTAAAGTGCGGCTGGCGGATGGTGTTGACGCATGCGTCGTAACAGAGGCCGCCGACGGACACGGTGGAGGCGGCGACGGAGGTGACGAAGAGGAGCGCGGTCGCAGCGACGACGGTGAGGCCAAGTCCTGAACCTTGTCCTCGTCGTGTAGCCGAGGACGGCGATGACCACGGTGCGCGCATCACGGTCGGAAGCTTCGCATCTGGTCTCGCTCGGGCCGTTGGCGGGATTTGCTGTGATATGCGAGCCGCTACTGCTGGGCGACGGCGATGATGCGAAATATCTTTGGAGGGGTTGGTTGGAAATGTCTGGTGCGAGTTGCAAGGGGACGCAGACGCAAGTGCTGGGCGGCTCGCGGCAAGTGGGAAAGAAAAGACGATGTTAAGTGCCTCGGGGAGGGACTGCTCGGTGCTCCGAGGGGTTGAGGGAAAGTGGCACTGAAGGATTCCGGGGTGGGAAGGTGGTGAAATTTAGAATCTTATCAGATCATCTGATTAAGCGTCCCCACTGGCTTAGGTTATCGCGATTATCCACCGGCATCGGCACCAGCCCGTGACCTGGCCCCTCTGTGCCGGGTCAGCCCTTGAAATGGTGTAGATACTGCTGTAATTAGTGTGTGGCGATGGTGCATGTGGAGGAGGATAGAACTGGGACGGATGCCTTGGCTAGGTAAGCGAAAGAGGAGGGGCTTTGCCTTAAAAAGGGCGGCTATTAACCCACCTGACGCTGGCCACGCAGCGTGTTGTCTCAGAAAAGAAGCCACACACACTCAGTTGAGGCAGTATGGGGCCAGCACCCACAAGACGCGTGCCCCCACGCGACATAGAACCAGGTATGCTGTAAAATCGCTGTAACAATGCTATTATTGAAGAACTATGTAAAACCCCCAACCAAATCACGAAAAACCTCACTTCGCTTCCTCTAAGATAACCTCCTATGTCCTCGTCCTCTGGTCCTCCCATCGGATGGTCCGTTGTGGTCGTGGTTGTGGTTGTGGTCGTTTCAGGTGTGCGTAAGGGTTCTTCGCCGATTGAGGGTCCTCACGGGTTGTGAGTGAAGTTAAAAACGAGAATTGAAAAGAGATAACGAAACCGGAAAGCCGCACCAATTCGTGCTATGTCATAATAATGTGGTGGGAAAGAAATTAGAAGTTGAAATCAGCAAACAATCTTCCGTCCTGGTAGTGCGCCGCTCGAATAGTGATGGATTGTATCGTTGGCCAAGGCGCTTCAAGACTTGGGTCGCTTCGACCATGGTTGTCCGTCCTCGTCACGGTGTTCTCGGAGACGATCCATGTCCATTTGAACTCGTTCCCGAATGTCCAGTTGATCTTGTCCATTGGTATCGAAGTACTCTCGATAAACTTCCCGCTGTCTTTGGTCGTGGTTGCTTTGGTTCTGGCGACCGGGGACCATCGGTTGTCGTTGAAAGCCTTGTTCCAACTGAGCCGCATGGCGGGCTTGGAGCACTTGCGGTGGGTCATCAGCCTGGGTCTCCCAACCCTGGTACACCGGAGCTTGGTGGTGTCTGATCCTGGGATGGCGAGTTCTGCGGGTGCGAGGCGTAGGTCGGGTTGTCTGTTGACGATCCCATTGGTTTACCAAGGACTCAAAGTACTGATGAGTACCGCTCATGATGTCAATTCCCAACTCCTCGACCATCAACTTTGCCAACCTCATTGTCGCTGCCCCCCATCTAATTCCCTCAGGCAAAGCTGCAACCGCGGTGGCAAACCCTTGCAGTTGGGCATCCACCTCCTCGGGAGTGAAGACTGGTTCGTCTTCCTCGTCTGAGTTGTAAGGTTCCTGCATCATTGAGGCCAATAAAACATCGTTCGTCGTTCTCGCGGTTGGGGTTGGGTCGCTGTCGGACATGCTCATGCCATCAGTGCTCAGGGTGTCATATGGTGCGAAGTTGCCATATTGACTACTACCTGTAGGCGAGTAGGCGCGCTGGGTAAGACTCGGTACTCGGGAGCGAATGCTTCCAAACGGCCATTGAGGCTGAGTGCTCACAGGGTTCGTCTCGGTTGTGACAGGCGCTGAGGGTCCAGACTCATGGTTGTTGAGTGTTCCCTGGGTTGGGGTTGTGGTAGGCACCGGGTGCGCTGGCCGGATCTGGTTTACCTGTGTGGTTGTGAGCTCAAAAGGGGGCCTCCTCCGAACTTGGCTGACGTTCAACTCGGGGTTCTCCTCGCGAACTGGCGGTGTCTTGGTTGTCGGGTCTGGCTTCGTGGCCTTCGGGTAGTTGGTTACGGGAAACTTCAAGTTCGAGTGTGGGGCTTTCTGGGTTGCCTCCGACATTGGGACGGTCGCAGTCTGCGCAGACGCAGAAGTCGTGTTGGTTGGGGGCAGATTGTAGCGTTCTTGGGAGGGAGGCTCGATTGTCTGCTGATTTTGAGTTGTGGATTTGAGCTTCGGGGTCTGTCTCTCAACATGGGGGATGGTTGTCTGAGTTTGAATTGGATTTGCGGGTGTATCCGTAGTGACAACCACTTGATCCTCAGGGTCGGGCGACATGTGAAAAGAAAGGGTTTTGAGTTCCGCCGAACCCGGTTCCGTCTCGACCTGGGTCTTGCCCTTCTTCGCCTTCCTTCTGGTCTCGTCCCTCGCGTCCTTGGTCTTGCTAGCATTCTTTGGCTTCTTGGTTGTCACAACCGCCAAAGGTTGATCCTCTGAGTCCTCGTCATCCGAAACCTCGCCAAAGAACCCAGCTTTTTTCGCCCAGGCACTCGAGTACTCTACTCGGGGCAAGTTGTAGGTGTATGCTGCCTTGACAAGTTCCTTTGTGAGTTTTCCTCCGGTCTTCACCGTTTCCACAAGGTTGTACATAGCCTTGATGGTCGCGGTGAGTGAGGTCTTCTTCGTAAACAATCCGTCCAGGTTACAACCAGGCATGGCTGAGGCTCTTATGGCTAGCGCCCAGAGATACCCCTCTCCAATGGGGCCTTTCTGTTCTTTGACGAGCGATCGATTTATCTTCTTGTAGACGTGGCAGCTCGACAGTTTGTACGTATTGCCTGTGATCTGTGTTTCGGTTGCAATTGAATCCAGGTCGACCAGAACTTGAACTCCCAGGCTACCCGTCACACCCTCTGCCATCCTGATCTTAGACGTCAGGTCCTGGATGGCCTTTAGAGCTATCTTGCACTGCGCGTCGGATGGTCCGGGGGCCATCTTGACGGTGGGACTTTTAACCAGGTTGGTAGGTTGCGACTTGCTTGGTGGGTCCTGTGTAGATTGTGTCTCTTGGTTGTGACTTTTGGTTCCGGTCGTGACTTTAGTGAGCTTGTCGGTTGTGGAATTTGAAATGACTTGATATTTTCCCGGGGCGACGGGTTCTCCGTTCTCAGCCACGTACTGAGTCCAAATATTGTTCAGGGCTTGAGGACTCCCTCTCAGGACCTGGTACAGCGGCTGGTTGTGTGTTTTCTCAAGGGACTCAATCAACTTCAGAACCACGTCATCCCTCGGGCCTGAGGACGGCGGTTGGGTTTTTCGACTCTGCTTGACGATTTTCTCTTGCCACTTCTGAACCAAGGCGGCTCTCAGTACCGAGGGGGGGGGTACTGAAAAACTGGCCGCGGTGTAACGGAACTTCTCCGAATGGAGATGGGGTTGCTAATGTGCCGTAAGGATTTTTGAGTCGCTCCTTCTGCTTGATGGCCTCAGCGTTCCTGTCGAATTGGTCAATCTCCTTCTTGGCCTGTTCCTGTAAAGGTGTGAGGACCATGGGTCCTGGTCGCGCCTTCCCTCACCCCAGCGGGAGGGAGGTTCTTGAACCTTGGGTGTCGGGCTAGGAATTCTGTGGTTGTGGTACTCTCGTGAATATGGTTTGGTCGTGCAACGGCCGGGCGACTCCCAACGTACCACGAATTTGTGAATATTGGGCGTGGTTTTGGTGGAGTGAGGAAGAAAAGAATTGAGGGAAGTGGTGTGGTGGGGATAAAAAAAAGAAGATGTTAGCGTGGACTTTTCGGCTTCTAGGAAGGAGCAATGCTGGATTCAGCAAGAGCTGGTCAGATGGATGTTTCTCCCACACCCGTGCTTGACAACTGTTTTCCTCTGGTCTGATATTAACGTTAGTGTTGCTGCAGTCGTCGTTGTTGCGGTAGCTGTGCAAACAGTAAGACCAGCTCAAACGTCCGATAATGCGAACTCGAAGTAAGGCCCGTGATGCGCGGGACCACCCGCTAAGCTTCCGGGAGCCCGGCTATCAGGCGGGAGACTTGCGCTTAAAGTCACCCGCCATCACGGAACTCACTCGGGCATTCTTCTCCCTCCAAAAAGTTTTCTGGCTCTTCAATTCCATTCTCCTAATGCATCCTGCATGAAATCCATTCAATACCACTCTGTAAGTAAAGCAGTAACGATCCATCAAATGCCCCCTCAGTCCACTCCCGGGAGCAGCAACCGAGCAGGGCCCACCCCTGAAGCACCACTGCGACTTCAGCAGTGCCCGCTCTCCCCCGCCGGCGGTTCAAGGACCTTCCCTCCCGCGCTCCCGTTGACACATCACCACCCGCCGAGTCGGAACCGCCGCACCTCCGATGTTCGTCCCATTCTCAACCACACGTACCAGCAATTTTCGTTCAGACAGCACACAAAAGTTCGGGGTGAATGATTCAGAAATTTTCGGGCGTGAGTCACCGCGCACCTAAATACCGCGACTGCCGCTTGTCCAATACAAAATGAATTTACAAGTGTCGCCCGCTCAAATCCACCCGCCACTAACAACCTCCCCATCCCTCCTCGGTCTCCCAGGAACATCCAACGGCGGCGGCACCAGCCCCTCGGAGCCCCTCTCAACGTGATTTCCTCTGCTATACATCGATGAAGTCCCTCTCCTCTGATCAAAAACTTCCATATCATACATCCCCGGGCTCATCGGCGGACGCGGTGGGGCAGGCGGCGGCGGCGGGAACTTGGGCGGCAAGCCGCTAACCATGTACGGCCCCGAGATCGCCATGCTTCCCCTCCGATGAAGCCCCGTGAACCCCTCCCGTTTTTTCTTCTTCTTGTTCCATATGTACAAGTACACGACGCCGCCGGCGAGGAGGCCGAGGAACGCGAGGGCGCCCGCGACGCTGGCTGCTATGGCCCCTTTTGAGGCTTCTTGCTGCGGTTCCTGCGTCGATGTTGGGAGGGGACTCGCGGTTGCTGCTGATGGTGTCTCAGATCCCTTGAGAATCTTGGACGTGGAATCGATGATGGTGGTTAAGATGGGGCCGGGCAGGTCCGTCGGGGAAGCCAGCAGGTTACCTGTGCCGCTTGTGGAACTGCACTCGTAGAGGGTAAACGTTGATGCATCATCGGTTGAGAGCCACGTGTAGCATGCTGTATCGGGTCGGTATTTGCTATTGAGCATGTTAGCATCGTGAAGCCGAAACGTGGTCGATGCTTGTCTGCTCACCAACACAGCTCACCCTCTTTACAGCCGCCCGCTATCGAGTCCACGGACGACCCGAGGCATTTTGTCGGTACAGGCGAGCGACAGCCTAAAAACGAGTTTGACGATATGCACGGCCCGGGACACGTCCATGCCTGGTCCTTCGGAGAGATCCTGTGGAGCGATCAGTATGTGTAGCCAGGAGACCAAGGGACAGAATGTGGCCTACGTGGGTGCGGAAGTAGGGGCCTCGATGAAGCCGCAAGTGTTTGGCTCTTTGGTGAAAGGAAGCTGAGCGGCAGCAGCGCGCTTGGTCGTCGAGGATGGAGACTCGGAGTATGCCATTGCTGTGGTGAAGTGAAGGAAGGAGGAATGAACGTAAATGGTCAACTTGCAGCGAAAGATGATTCTTCACGATCCTTTTATCGTGACATGTTGCCAGAGTTTATCGCAAAATCTGCTGTGATTAACTGTAACATGAATTTTGTAGAAAAGTTGCGAATAGCCTCGAACTAATTCACTGCGGGAGGAGCTGAAACCTAGTGAGTCAAAGGTATTGGGAAATGTAGCTTAACGAGTAAACCAACGCGACCATTAATCAATCATGTTTTTCGATGATGTGTTAGATGCATTCAACATGGCGATATCTGCAGAAAACAGTCGGCTAGGGTCCTCACAAGTTTCTGACACTGCTAAAGGAAGAGGAGAGTCATTGCATGTAGAGATGACAAGGATGATATCATTTATCATTGGAACAAATAATTAGATTGGGCTTCCACCATTCGTTGATATCTTCGCTACATTAGGCCGTTCGTTTCCTCTTCGCGGAGTCTGCAGATTCAGTAGCCTTGGAGACAGATATCTTCTCACTTTTCTCATCATCGAGTAATTCGTCCATCAGCTCGCTCTTCTCGTCCAAGGCAGCCCACTTCGGTCTGCCATCAGGTAAATCGACCACCCTCTGCTTGTAAAAGATGTGCATCCTACACCCTGTCAGCACATCCGCATCTCAAATCGCCTCACCCAGCTCAACATTTCAATCGAATCGAAGGGCAAAGATACTCACTGCACATCAAACTTCTCCCTCTTCTCCTCCTCGTCAAAATGCAACAGCCCCGGAAACAACAGCACCATATTCCGCCCCTCGTCCATGATCCGGCTCCCGCAGTGGCCGCAAGACACCTTGCACGGCAGGTCGTGGTTGGTCTTCTTGGAGCCCGAGTTGTAGAACGCGAGCCCGTCGACGCCGCGGTCGAAGGCGAGGTCGGTCTTGTGGAAGATGGCGGCCCACTGGAAGGGCGCGCCGTGCATCTTCTGGCAGTCGCGGCAGTGGCAGAACTTGGAGGCGAGCGGGCGGTCGCGCGAGAGCCAGTATGAGACCTGGCCGCAGTGGCACTCGCCGCGGATCTTCTTGTCGAAGGGCTTGCCGTCGACTTCGGCTTGCGAGGAGGGCAGGTAGGGGGCGGCGGTTTTCCAGTCTTGGTCGAAGGAGTTGGAGCCCATTTTGGAGGTTGTGGAGAAGTGGTGACGGTTTGGGGTGAAGTTATCTGGTGGTTTGGTGTTCAGTGAGATTGTGAATGCAATTGGGAGTTTGAAGTGGTGAGATGCTGGGGTCGTTCTTGAGGAAAGGAATGTGGTTAATGGATGGAGGCAGCGACGCGCGAGTGATGACATCACTTTTAGGGGTTCCGGTCGATTTTGGGTGAAAATGTCTATGATGCCGTTATTCTCGATCTAGAAAAAGCAATAGCACGGGTGAGTGTCAAAGGGAGTTTTGATCGATGGATGCACGGACGAGGTTGGTGTGCTTGTGGCTTGAGCTTTCGTAATTGGGGCCGTTTGAGGTTCTTCACGGAATGCGAGAATGATGGATTATAGCAAAGGACTTGCATGAAACAGCTCCATTGAAATGCTCTTTTTAAGAAGTCTACAATTTATTATACAGTTGCTGAGATCATTTCAAGGTCATCTCCAGCTTTTGACAGGACTATTGAGATGGTCCGTCCCTGGCGGGAGTGCTTGGACTGGTCATCGAGCCATCATCGATCCGATCTTCTCCACAAACGGCCGGCGAATCAGATGAACTAGGGACCTGAGCGCCTGCGACGCTTAATTGATATTAGTTGCCAATTTGAGCAACTTTAAACTTTGCGGCACGTGGTGCAAGTGTGACCAAGGGAGGACGCCGATTGGATTTAGAAAGTTGTTATTCACGCATGCTCGGGTGATGCAGTCCCTCAATCCGACATTCTGAAGCTCTGGGTAACATATTGGCTTTTGTAGATAGTTCTACTTCCCCATCCTCTTAGCCCAGTGAAGTAGAGACACGACACAGTACCGAACTATGCACGTAGACGTCCCCAATGCCCGATACCCGACTTCCGGGTCTTGGTTTCATTTCCCATTCCGTGCAGCTCCCATGTTATCCCAATTCCGCTGCCACTTCTCAAGACTGTGCTGTGTCTTATTCTTCCTGTCCTTTGTCGTTTTACCGCGGGCAAGATCTTCTGTGACGGTCGGAGCACTAGCAAGGTATTCGTCGAGCATAACGGCAGGCATGTTATTGCTGCCACTATCTCATATGTCAGTAAAACTTAAGAGCTACGCGATGATGGGGTCAACAGACCTGCCACTGCCGGTCGCCGCTGCTGAAGCGGTTGAATTAGACGACATGATAATTAAGGAGGATAGGTTTTTTGTAAAAACTGTAAGTTTTGAACGCGATTAGATCGAACACTTCTCAAACTGGCGATGTTGAAGCTAGAAAACGGGGAGAACAAAGCAGCATTTCCTCTATCTCATCTTCCATCTGCGCGTTTTAATTACTTCAGCAATCATGATTTTAAACACAGTTGAAGCCATTTCGAGAAGTGTTGTACCATAAACACATTCTTTCGACGACACCATCTAGAAACAACACCACTTCCACCTGTGCGCCGACGAGCACAGAATGTAGTAAAACACAGCCACCAGTACTTGTATTGGAAGACACAGTTGTGTTTTCGGGTTTGATTGGTTGTTTCGGCAGCAGCCTGTCATTGGAGGAGTTGGGATAACGAGGCAAAGGCGCCTTGGGCCGCCTAGCGTTGCCTTGTGTTTGGGTTGCTTGAAAAGTGGATTTTCGCTGCATCTGTTCTTCTCCCTTGCTTATCAACTTCCTCTCTTTTCGCCGTCACCAAAGCCACTTAGCAGCCACGCCTGGTGCAGCCATTAAATTCGAAGACTAGTGCCGTAATGCGTCTTGGGTTTTGTAATTTAGGACTCCGGGCTTTCTATTTGTTCTGCGTTTTATAACAAGTGAGGTCGTGGCTAGAAGTAAAACACTTGTGACTTTGTTCAATATGCGCCATTTCTCTGTCAGCCGTTCGAGCCTTTGAGTCCCCGCAGAAGGTTTAAACTAGACATGGCGGACGATGTATTTCCCACGTAGGACACCAAGTACTTTGGTAGTAGTAGTGTTTTGTTGCCTGAGAAGGTGGGATAACATAAGAATCGCCTAGATCCCCCTTGAAAGCGGAATTGAGAGCAGGTTTTCTGGCAAATCTTGATGGTGTTATTGGTCAAAATTTCAGTTTCATCATTCGGGGCTATGCGCCCGTCCCGGCGAATCAAATTCAAAGACACATCGGTGTGGAAAGCTGACATGCCTCGGCCTGATCTGACCTATTGATTAGGACTCCGCCTATCGGCTGATTGACTGTGCCCCCCTCATTTACGAGACTGCAATCCCTTCTCTTTCCTCTCAAATGTTGATTCCTAGACTCCGGCAGACACGACAATCACACTTACTTCGACGTTGTGATAGCTAGTGCGCATCCAGTGTCCCTCACTGACCGCAGACCCTTTTGATGGAGAACACACTGCCTCCGGACCCCAGTATGGATGCTCATCAGCTGATAAGAACGTCTGAATCCACATCAGCAAAATCGAATCCGGATAGGACTTATCCTCGGTGTCAGAGTGATTGGGAAGCCAAAAAGACGGTTATTAGAGAACTGTATCTGGTTCAGTCGCTCCCACTGAAAGACGTGATGAGTATAATGTTGGAAAAATACTCCTTCAATGCGACGTAAGAACTCTCCCACTTTGAAAACCCCAGCCCATTGATCTGATCCATGACATCAACGTCAAGTGCGCGAATGTTCAAGAGACATTTTCTGGAATGGAATTGGAATGGATATACCTCCCGAATCCGGACCAAGTCCACGACTGAACGGCCTGAAGGGATGCCAGATGAAGGCAGGTCAGCTGAGATAAATCAAGCTTGTCCAGGAAGTCCTCCTATTGAAATTGCACACTTTCAGCCAGACTCGAGACCAAATGCAACACCTAGGAACTTTGAAAATGCACCGAGCCTCTTGCGCAACATTCTTGAGGGAGGCGATTTGGAACAACACCACCTGTTCAATCATCACTCTAAACCACAACATATGCCGAATGCGGCTTTCACGGATTCCGGATACGCATCGACGTCTGTACCCGAAGCATTCTCACGCGCGCAAATACCACAGCGGAGCCCGCCAAGTGATCCAGCTGAGCTTGGCGAAGCCAACATCGAGGACGAAATCCGGACTGTCTACTCCGAAGATGAGGCTCTAGACATTTCACTGGAGCAAGAATACATCTCCAGGGCATGTCAAAGCATCTTGGAAAAGCTAGGATATCATGATCTTGGGCGCTGGACCCTTTCTCCAGAAAGACTTTCCGAGCTTCTCAAAAGCTTTGCAATCAAGATCGGCCTTGAATCCGCTGATGAAGCCAACTTGAGAGTAATGTGGTTCTTCCACAAGTACGGAGAGTAAGTCAAACGGCAGAAACCGAGATTGCATGAATGTTTCGGGTCGACTCTAACCGTTAATCTATTGAAGTAAAATCGCCAAACAGCTTCTGTGCGACGATTCGGAGAATAGGGGGGATGTCGGGCAGAGCATGCCTCTAGAAGAAAAGCTGATTTTATGGTGGGGCGAAACAAGCTGTTTAACCGGACAGATCGATGAGGACCACTGCAGAGACGGTGAAGACCTTTCCCTTTGGGGGGACGAAGGCAATGTCAGTGGTGACGATAACGACGACGAAGGCATTGGAAGCATCGAAGCTTCATCTCACAACAAAGTCGTTCTAGAGAGTAGGTCTTTCCGTTGGCTAGTGAGAAGTCTCAGAAACGAGATGGCTCTACAAGAAGACTACGACAGTATCAGGGGCCATGACTCTAGGGTTGACATCCGGAGTAAGATTCTTCATCACATCGCCACGGGAAGGATCAGCAAATCTCGGTCGCCTGTTATCCACAAAGTCATTGTGAGGCTATGCAAATGGCCAATGATCACACACAATGAATCAGGGAGATCTGATATTGACCACTCTGATACAAGAACATTCGACTCCATGGTTGTGGTGTGTTGTGGGGGCAATTCACAGATACTCTCCATCAAGCAGTATTTGAAGCAGACGTGGCCATCAACGTATTATCAAATCATGAGTCTCTTGCAGTATCCCAGGAATAACCACGGCGCTAACGCCTTCGTCGGTAAGTGTGCCCGAAACACTTGAATGCACACTCACTCATCAAAGTTTACACAGTTGCCCTGCCAGACAGCACACAGCTAGTAGCGTCGGCAGAGCAGACCGACCTGGTTTTGGGTATTTCAGGGCCAGCCCATACGATAGCTGAATGCATCGAGCTACTTGCTTGGGTCTCGGCTGCACTGCACTTCCCTCTTGTTTACTCCGATGGCATTACGCAGCATGGTTCCATCATTAGCGAACCGCATAAGGTGCTTAATGATCCAACGGACCGAATTTTGGAATTGATGCAACCGCCTCCAAGAGATGAGCACTACCCATGTTTCGACATCAGTGTCGTTGCTTCTGATCAGGCTCTCATATCAGCGGACCAATCCAAGTTGATTTCGGCCTTCCCAGGTCGACATGTGATAGTTCCAGGCTATCCCATACTGCGACGCTCTGCAGCATGTATTGGGATTGAAATAGCTCCTGAACATGTGCTTGAGTTGTGGGAAGGGCTCGTGTTGGTCCAACAAAAGACGGGCGTCTACCTTTGGCATGGAAACAGAGAACCTCATCAGATTTGCAATTGCCGGCCAGAAGGTGGCCGAGACCAGAGCGACCTAAGAACATTTGACGATTTGAAGAAGCTCTTGTCGAGCCGTCATTTCATGGGGCTATGCAATAACTCACGTAGGTGACGCTTTCAATTTTCACATTCAAAGCTGTCATACGTACTGACCAAGGTTCAAAACAGGGCAGGTAGAGGCTTCATCTTGGGACCTTCAATCTGGTTTTGATGCATCTCAGCGTGGCTCCTCTGTCGATCATAGCTGCTTCGCGTGCAGAAGAAGTCAGGCAGAAGAGTGCGGTATGGAGGACAGGCATTCAAACATGGCCGTCGAAGACATTGATGACTTAAGTGGACACTCGCCTGTACCTGATCAGCGCCAACAAACTTTCAAAAGTACAAGTTCAGGGGAGGTGACAGATTCCTCGTTTGACTCCAACTGGCTTCCACCATCTATCGTATCAGCAACATTTCAGCCCCATTTTGACGACAGTCCCATACGAGACGTTCTTCCCATCGCAATTTCTCGTCTTCTTTCAGGTTTTCAGTGTGCCGCCGGAGGACAAGGATTCACGAGTTCAAGTGGAAACAATACGAGCCGGCTTACCGCATCTTTAAATTCATCATCGACCGCAATTTCATCTCAAGGGAACCTGAAACGAAAACAGGGTTCGAACGATAATCCAGACTCCGACGACGAGAGGCCAATGAAACGACCTGTGCATTCGTCGAGTCCGGAATCGCCTCCATCAAACTGTTTTGCCTGTCCATTCTTCAAAGTTGCCCCCGAAAGATATGAATCCTGCTTGTCTTTGACACTCAGAAGAATTGGAGATGTTAAGCAGCATTTGAGCAGGGCGCATAAACGGCCATTTTCATGCAGAATCTGCTTAGCCCTCTTCCCGACCAAAAAGGGCCTACAGGATCACACACCTCGAAACGCATATAGCTGCCAGCAAGCCCCGCCAGACCAGGAGATATCACCACTAGAAGGATACTCAGAATTGAAGGCCCTGGAACTGTCCAGAAAGTCAAACAAAAGCCTGGGACAGGCAGAGAGATGGTTTGTTATGTGGGACATTCTTTTCCCTGGATATCCGCACCCAAGATCCCCGTATTTGGACCCCGCACTTTCCAAGCAAGTCAAGTCATTGTGCGATTACGTGGGAGCAAATGGACCATCGATCATTCTACAAGAGCTTGAACGAAATGGGGCGCTTCACCAACTTTGTACGAACGGGCAAAGTGAATTACTCCGAGAAGCCATGGGCCAGGCTGTTCAGCTAATGATCGAAGAATCATGTGTGCGCCTGTTCTCGGGTGCAACGCCAGGGGCCTCACAGCAAACTCACATTCCAAAACCCCCAAACCACACCCAAGATATGTCGTACGCAGAAACCTTTTCTGCTCTGTCTACAGATAGTGGAGTCGCCCTGAGGACACCGTCTACAGTATCTGACCGTCGAAGCCAGTCCCAGCGTCAGCCACTGCTAAGCGCACCGCGGCAGTATCAAGGTCTCACGACACTAGCCCATGCGCAAGCAGTAATCGAACCTTCATCCTTTGACGAACAAATGTCCATGGGATCCACGTCTGTACCAGGTCCCACCACCAGTGTTGGTTTAGCCATTCCTGAGCACTACGCGGAGACACAAGAGGGCTGTATTCAGGAAGGAGAAGCGGCTTCATGGGAGATAGGACAAGATGATCTGAGGTTCCAACTCAACCCAATCGATACAC
Source organism: Colletotrichum sp. SAR11_240 (assembly GCA_025328625.1). Taxonomy (NCBI): domain Eukaryota; kingdom Fungi; phylum Ascomycota; class Sordariomycetes; order Glomerellales; family Glomerellaceae; genus Colletotrichum; species Colletotrichum sp. SAR11_240. Next base: position 27,438 of record JAKMXA010000391.1, on the reverse strand, counting down.
GACACGGGCTTGAGGACTTTGATTCAATACTTAACCGTATGCTAGAAGAAACCGGAGTAGATTACGAGGGGTTCTGAAGCCCCTTCTACCACGCGGTAATTCTGCCATCACCATAGGACAAAGTTTTCTTCGTCAAAGAGACGGGAAGACCATTGAGTTTCCGAAGGCATGGAAATCACCAGCAATGGTTCTGAACGCGGATTACTTTATAAACACAGATAAGATTCATTTATATGCTTAGAGTGCTTCTAAGTCCCCAGCAAGAGTCCTAGGTTAGTTTAGCCGCCTCAGCTGTAATAACACAATTAAGACCCACCCCTAAGTAACAAAATCCCCCTATAACGAAATAACGAAATTAGATGCATTCTAACCCCTAACCTAATAATTATATTTTAATATATTACTAAATATCTCTATAGTTTTATAAGTATAATATATAATATTATAGGATAGTAGTTAGGATCGAGAGAATAACGCAGTTAGGGTCTGTATTGAACAAGGACTGAATCTTAGCCTGCCTTTTAGTGGCTAAGCGGTAGCTAGAAGTAGGCCCCTCTCCCTGAAATAGCTGATGATAACCTAGCGAAGGCCTGGGACTGCTGGCCTCGCAGGGCCCTATAATATATAATTTTATACTATTATTATTATCTAATAATTTACTATTAATTAATACTACTTCTAACTTAATTAGATAATTCTATACCTCTTATTTCTTAATATAAATCTCCTTAACTATTATAAACTATTTATTTAGGTTTAATTTAACTTTAGTATTTTAATAATATTACTATTAAGTATATATATATTATTTATATACTTCTTATATTATAGTAAGGTTTATAGTATAAAGGTATTTAGGGGCTATAGGCTATAGTTAGGTTAAACTAATAGAAGAAGCACCTAAAAAGTAGGTATAGTATTACTATATTACTTTTACTTACTTCTTTTAAGATCTTTTTTTCTAACTTTTTAGTAAGTACTTATTAAATCCTTATTATAGAGGGTTCTATACCCTATTTCTATAAAGTTCTCTATCTATTTAGCTTAGTTTAGCTAAACTATCCTTAAGCTTTTTTAGTTTAAGTAATTAGACTTTTATAATTATCCTCTTTTTAATTATAATAATCCTTATTATAAAATAAGACTAATAGTAAATAAAAGCTTCTATTATTTATAGGGGGTTTTTATAGTTATTATTATTATTATAAGTTATTTTTATTATTTATATAGTAATTATCTATTATATATTTACTAAAACTTTATTATCTCTTAGTATTATTATTATCTCTATAGGTTTTATAATTTTAGTTTTAAAGTTATATTATTTATTATTTAAGTTTCTTTTAAGGATCTCTCTTATTTTTTAAAAAAAGAAATTATTTTTAGTAAGTTTTATACTCTTTATTTATAAATATTTTATTTTTTATTTAGTAAGCTTTTTCTAAATAATAGTTTATAATAACTTTATTTTTTATCTTATTTATCCCCTTTTTAAAATAAGTATATTATAAAACTATTTAGAATATTAAATAGTAACTACTATTATTAATTTATTATATTTATTTTTTTACTTTTAATAATACTTATTATAGTAAATAACTATTATTTTTACTATTTAAAATTATAGCTACTTCTCTAATTATTTAATAATATTTTATATTTATTTATAAAATAGTACTTTTTTTTTTATTTAAAGTTAATTTTCTTCTTCTTTATTATATTATATTATAATATAATAGCTTTTATATTTTATAAACTTTTATTAAGTTTTTATAAAGTTTTCCCTTTTTAATATTACTTTTATATTTAATATTATAAATATTAAAATTTTAATTATTTATATCTTATTACTATATAAGTTTAATAACTTAGTAAAAAATAGTAATATTTATTAGTATAACTAATTAAGTAGTAATAAATCTTATATTTTTTATACTTTATAGCTATATTAGACTACTATAGTAGTATATACTTATACTAATATAAATAATACTACTTATTAGATATATTATTTATATAATATTAAATATTATAAAATAAGTATTTAGTAATTTTTTACTAAAATATTAAACTAACTATTAGTATAATTAGATCTTTAAATACCTTATTAATAATACTTAAATCTTTTAAAACTAAATAAAGTATTATACTACTTAAATTAAAACTAATAAGTATTAGTAATATAAAATCTACTATATATATATTATAATTACTAATAATTAAGTATTCCTCTTAGTACTCTATAAATAGTTAATAAACTTTATTAAGTTTTAGCTTAATTTAAAGTAATATAATAACTAACTACTATAAATAAATACTAAAGAGATTACTACTAATTACACTTAAGTATATCTTAAAATCTAATTTAAAATATATAATCCTTTATATTATATTCTTTCCTTAGTAGTTAATAGTTTTTTTATAAAATACTTACTAAAAAAAAGATAAAAGCTTTATTAAGTAGACTTATTTTTAGTTTAAAAATACCTTACTTTAATACTTCTATAATAAAAGCTATATCTTTAACTAAGTTTAATTTTTTAATAAGCTTAATAAAGTCTTAGAGAAATATCTCTTAAGTAATAACCTTTATATATCTAGTTTACTTATTTAAGATCTTTTTAAAATCTAAGTTTTTTAAATACTTTATAATTCTTATAAATATATTTTAATTATAATTTTTAAATATATTAGCTTTAGCTTTACTTCTTAACTTAATATTTATAAAGATATTAATACCTCTTCTATAAGTATTTATAAGAATCTTATTAGCTCTAAAGATAAAGATAAATTATTAAAAAGTAAAAATAGTAATAATAAGAATAATATAAATATTAATCCTAATAGTAATAATATTAATAAGGAGTTAAATAATTTAGAGGATAATTTTTAATAGTTTTTAATAGATTTTTAATAAATATATAGTAGCTTTTTTTTAGAGTTTTTAGTTTAATACCTCTAGGTTTATATATTACTTTTAAGAAGTAGGTTTTTAAAAAAATTTTATAGTTAATTAACTTTTCTTATTTCTCTATACTACTTATTATTCTATTTATAATATAACTTATATTATTACTTTTTAAATCCTATAAAGATTTATAAAATATTTACTAAATATTCTTTAAGTTCTTAAGTATTATACTCTACTAGCTAGCTTTTTTATTTAACTAAATATAAGGAGCTTATTAGTACTTCTCTCTATAATATAATATCTTTAACTTTTTATTCTTTAAAGTTTTTTTTTAAGTCTAAAAGCTATCTTTTAGTAAGCTTTTAGCTATATTATAGCTCTAATAAAGTAACTAAAAAAATATTATATATTTTATTATATTTTTCTAAAAGTTATATTTTATAAATATTAAAACTTATAACCTCTATAATTAGTATAAAAATAAATTATAAAATAAGTTTTATTAGCTTTTTATAAAGTAGAAGTTCTTTATTAAGAGCTTTATAATATCTCTAATACTATAAAATTATACTTTTCTTTTAGTATTAATATTTTTAGCTTATACTTCTATTATATATTACTAATTCTTAGCTATTTTTTAGTAAACTTCTATTAACTTCTTAAGCTTTTTATTAACTCTTTAAGTTTTAATTTCTATATTTAGTAAATAGTAATTAATTATCTAAAAATAATAACTTATAAAAGTTTTAAATAAAGATATACTAATAATAATATATTTACTATTATTATATAAGAATTTAGTTTTAACTAACTATATTACTTATTAGTTATATAAGCTTTTATTAAACTTTAAGAGATATATTATTAAGGTTTAATATATTTTTTTAGTTTATTTATCTATCTATAGATATTATATAATAAAGATATATTTTTTTATATTTTAAGCTTTAGTTTAATCCTATTAAAACTAACTAATAATTAGCTTATTTTAATTATTAATAATAGCTTTAAGTATATTATAATAGCACTTAATCTCTTAATATAAGATTTTTATTAAGTTTATAGTATCTAATTATTTTATTATTACTAAAAAATAAGCTACTTTAGTTATTTAATATATAACTACTAAGATTATATTATATATAATCTTATTATCTTAGTAACTCTTTAGTAAGCTAATTAAGAAGTCTAAAGAAATTTACTAAAATAAGTATATTAATAATTCTAATATTTATAGTAGTCTATATAGTTTATACTATAATATATATACTTTTTAGTAATATAAATACTTAGTAATATATTACTATATATCTTCTATTAGATATAGCTAATAAAATTTTTATAAAATTAACTCTATTATCTTATTTACTTCTATATATCTTAATTTAGGTATATTATAGTAGTTTTTTAGGATTTTATAGTAAAAAGATCTCTCTTTTAAGATAATAAATCTTCTTTTAAACTAAAGGATATTATTTTTATTAAGTTAGTACCCTTAGTATTCCTTAATATCTTAGTAAACCTTAAATATAAGCTTTTTATAGAAATAATTTTTAATTTATAATCTTCTAATTATTTATTTAAAATTTATACTTAATTATAATATATATATTATTTTATCTTAAATAAGCTCTCTTATTATAATATATAAAATATACTACTTTAGTATAATAACTTTAGCTCCTCTTAAGTCCTTTAGTATATTACTATCTTTTTATAAAGTAGTTAGTATAATATCTATATATAATTTTAAGTAAGTAATAATATTAATATATATATTTAGATATAATAAATTATTAATATTTTTTATAAAGTAATATTAACTTAAAAGTAAGGATCTTTTAACTTTAAAACTAATTTTTTAGTAAAGTTCTTATATATTTTACTAAATAGCTTAAATATAAGTTTTTATAATAGCTATAGTTCTTTTAAGCTTAATAATATATTAATAAATTATTACTAATAGCTAACTAATAAGTTTTAACTTCTTTTTAAAAATAAGAAATATATTATTTATTTTAAAGTTTTTTACTATATAATTAGAACACTATAATAATTTATCTATTAAATTAATAACTCTTAATTTATATTAGATTTTAAAATTAAATATTAATAAATAGTAAACTTATTATATAAACTTTTTATAAATATTATATATAAGTATAATAAGTACCTCTTTTAATACTATATAATCTATAAATATTAAGAATTTCTTAGGGAACTTTTAGAAGTATTATACTTAATAATCTAAGCTTTCTATAATAATAAGAAGTTTTTATTACTTTATAACTTAATATTTTTTTATATTTAAAAACTTCTTTAATTAAAAAGTTATTAAATACTAAATAGTATTATACTTTTATAAAAGTATACTAAATATTACTTAAATAGATATATTAGTTTTAATTTTAGTTTTTAATACTAAGTTATAATATCTTAATATTAAAGTTTTAATAAATACTCTCTAAAATATTTTAAATATAATTTATATCTCCCCTATTTAAATAAAAACTTTTAATTTTATATTATTTTAACTCTTTTTTAATATACTATTTATAAAAGCTATAATATAAAAGTATTTAGTAATAAATTTATAATAAAAGTTATAAAAACTTAAAAAAACTTAGATATCTTTAAAGAACTTTAGTATTAACTATTTAGTAACTATTTAAACTTTATTTAAGTTTATTTTAATACTATCTTAAGTAATATAAAACCTAAAGAAATCTATTTCTATTTAATAGAAGTTATACTTTTTTAGTTTTATAAATAGTTTAATAATTTTTAAATAACTTAAAACTATATAAAAGTCCTTAATATATTATTCTTTAATATCTAAATAGATTAAAATATTATCTAAATATATAATATAGTAAATATTTAAAAAGTTAGTAAATATTTAATAAATATATATTTAGAAAGTTATTAAAATATTAATAAATCTAAATAATATTACTATATATTTAAAATATTTATATTAAGTCTTAAATATAGTTTTTTATCTATTTATTTTATTAATTATAATTCTATAATATACCTTATTTAAATTAATTTTAGAAATAAATTTTATATTAATAAGTTTATTTAAAAGTTTATTAATTAGTAATAAAAAGTAATAGTTTTTTATTATAATTTTATTTAACTCTCTATAATTTATATATAACTATAAATTATTATTTTTTTAAATATAAATAAGATTAATATTTTAGTAAAGCTAATTAAATAGTAAATATATTTAGCTATTTTTATTTCTTAAATATATTTAATAAGAGTTTATAATTATTCTATTAATATAAAATATATTAACTTATATAGAAGCTTTTTACTAAGTTTTAACTTAATATAATATATTATTTTTTTTAGTTTAAAAACCTTCTTTATATTCTCTTTATTAAAAATATTAATAAAAGGTTTAAATTTTTTAAAAATCTTCTTCTTATACTCTTTATTTAGTAAACTTTTATTTAAAGTATTAATATCTTTTTTATCTAAAACTAAAGTTTTTATTAAATATATTATATAAACTTTCTAATTATTTTCTATAATCTTTTATATTATTACTTCTAACTTAATAAGTAAAATATAATTATATAACTAAGTATAAATATAAATATTTATATAAATACTTTCTTTACTTATTAAGTTATTAAATAAAAAGATATCTCTTACTCCCTTAAGATATAAACTAATTATAAACGTTTAATAAATTTTTTATAAATAGCTTTAGTTATTAATTAAAAAGATAATAAACTAATAAACCTTATTAGTAAGTATTAATCTTCTTTAGAAATTTATTAGTTCTAAAGTTATAATACTAATAGCCTCTTTTAGTAAGAGTTTCTCTATAAGGTTTTTTTATATAAGGTTTATTATAGTATAAATATCTATATTAACTAATAGTTTAACTTTATTATATATTTAAAGTATAATTATTTAATTTTTAATAGTTTATTTTATAAGAACTAAAGTAATTTTTAATATAATACTTTTTAAAGTTACTTCTATATTTATTTATTTCTTAAGTTTTTAATATTAGTTATATAAGAAACTATAATAATATTAATCTTACTTTATTTTAGGTTTAAGTTCTAATTATTACTTATAAACTATATATAAAACTTAATATAATTAGAAGAGATATATTTATATTTCTTATAATTATAATACTAAGTTCTTTAAAAATTAAGAACTTTATTATTAGAGCTAAGTATTATATAAAGGTTTATTAAGTAGTTATTTTAATATAAGGTGTTTAGATAGTACTCCTTTAAGTTTATTAACTAAAGAGGTTATAAACTACTTTTATAAAAGTAATCTAAAGAACTTAAATATAATTACTTATATAACTTAGAATAGCTAGTAAGTTTTTTTATATATTTCCTTTTTAAAATCTCTTATAATTTCTAAGTATATAAAGCTATAATATATATATTTATATAATTAATATTTTACTTAAAAAGTTTATTTTTTAAAGTTTTAATAAGACTTTAAAAGAATATATAAGTTTTTATATTACTTATATTTAGTTTATTAAAAGTTTAGTTAATAAACTCCTAATAAGCTTAATAAGTAATAAGTTTTTTATTATCTTTTTAGTAGTATTATTTTAAAGTATTATAATAGTTTTATTTTTAAAACTTAAGTATTATATACTACTTTTTTATAAAAATTCTAAAGTTTTCTTATATAAAGTTAACTTATTTCTCTAATATATCTATAAGTATTTACTAATAAGTTTATTATTTTATTTATAAAATATATTTTATTATACTTAAAGTTTACTAAATATATTAGCTATTAGAGTAATTAGAGTAGTACTTATAAGTTTCTTTTATTATAATAAATTAATCTTCCCTCTTTATACTAATAGATTTACTAATAAAGTAAGTTATATTATAGTTTAGAGGTTTTTTATAAACTTTTAGTAATTATTTAGTAAGTACTTAATTACTTAATATAGTAGTAATTAGTTTATACTAATTAGCTATTATAGTTATAATCTATTATATTAGTATTTAATTAATAGCTTTATCTAACTTTTTAGTTTAAACTAGCTTATTAGTAATAGCTATAGATATTTAGTTTTATAGCTTATTTAATTTATAAAGAGAGGTTTTATATTCCTTATTCTCTTATATATACTTATTATCTATTTAGTAAGTATTTAGTATAAATAGCTTATCCTCTTTAAAGCTTTTAGTTTTATTTAAAATATAGCTTTTTACCTCTTTTTATTAACTTATATTATCCTCTAATTATTTATTAAGATTATCTTCTTTATATAAGTTTATATAAGCTATTTTACTTAACGCTTAATAAATACTAAATATAAGTTCTTTAGTTTAATTAGTAAGTATTACTTAAGTATATAATACTATTATTATTACTAACCTTTTTAAAATAAAATAGAAATAAAAGAATTATAAAAATATTTAGGGATTATAAACTATAATTAAGTTAAACTAATAGAAAAAATACTTAAAAAGTAAGTATAATATTACTATACTACTTTTACTTATTTCTTCTAAGATCTTTTTTTCTAACTCTTTAGTAAATACTTACTAAGTCCTTATTATAGAGGGTTTTATACCTTATCTCTATAGGGTTCTCTATCTATTTAGCTTAGTTTAGCTGAACTATCCCTAAGCTTTTTTAGTTTAGGTAGCTAAACCTTTATATATAGAATATCTGTTTTAGTTAGTATATAGAAGAATTAACTTATTAATAGTTTAGCTATATTTATAAGCTATATTAATATGCGTTATATAGGGTAATGTGGTTATAGTAATGTATGTATTGAGAAGGTTGACTACGTTTAAGGCCTTAGGCGTGTTGAACGCCCTAAAGGCCTTAAGGGCCTTTGCTGCGTTTAACGCGCTAACTGCGTTGATCACGTTGAGCGTGGTTAGGGCGCCTATCGCGCTGAAGGTAATAAACGCCTTCACTATATTATATATTATATATACTTATTACTTTAAAACTAATATATATTATTTAGTATTATATAATATCTACTTTTATATATAAATAGTATTATAGGAAGTTTTACTTCTTAATTAGTATAGAATTAAAAATATAGTTCTATTCTTTAAAGTAATATCTATATACCTTTTTTAGAAATAAAAATATTACTATATTAAGTAGCTATATAAAGTAAGATAAATATATTAATAAGTAAGCTAAATAAATATTATTAATAAAGTATTTCTATATAAAATTATTAGATATATAGCTTCTATAGCTATCTATAATAAATAAATACTTAAAATAATACTTCTTAGCCTCTTTTATAGTTAATAGGATAAATAATTTCTCTAGCTACTTAATACTTAAAGAATTTAATATCTAGCTATTCTAAGATAATATAAAATATTATCTATTAAATTTATTAAGTTTATTAAGGAATTATTACTATTAGATAGTTTTCCCTTTAAAGATAATAAGTAGCTTAAGATATTTACTATTTATAGAGATATACTTAACTATAGATATTTAAGTATACTTATTAAAACTTTAGATAAAGATTAAAAGTTTCTTAGAATAGTTTAGTATTAAATTATCCTTTTAAACCCTCTCTATAATACCTATCTTATTTATATTCTATTAGAGGTTTATTAAGATATCTTTTATAACTAAGAGGGCTAAAATCTTAAAGAACTTCTTTATATTATTAATATTAATATCTTTATATTAAATATTAATCTTTTATATTTTTAGAGTTTTAATAGTAAAATTATAAATTAAAAAACTTTCTATTTACTTTCTCTTAAGGAGTTAGAGGTTATTTCTAATATAGAGGATATATTTAGTAAAAATTTAGATATATTAATAACTAGAAATAAAACTAAGAGAGCTTTATATAAGTACTTATACTATTAGAGATACCTCTTATAGTATTATAAAGTATTACTAACCTTTTTTTATTTCTTATTTTAATATAATACTATTTAAATAGTAATAAATAGTTATATATAATATACTTTACTAATATAATATATATATAAAGGTCTAACTATTTTATATTACTATAACTATAATAATAAGGTTCTTAGGGGTATATAAAGGTATAAAAAGTATTATAATATTTTTAAAAGAATTTATTTTAGTTATAGTAGTAGAAAAAAGAGGGCTAGCTAGGATAAGGCGTGTTATATAGTATACAAAAGTTACGTTTTAACGCGTATTTCGTTATAGGGGGATTTCGTTACTTAGGGGTGGGTCTTACCCGACGTAAAACGAAATGCATGCGAGTCCTTCCCTCTGGTATCGGGTCACTGGCCCAATATTATTGTGACTGATTTGTTTTTACCATTGGCCAATCGCATAAACTGTTTGGCCCGTTCCACGGCACGCTGCTTGGTTGAAAATTTTGGGTTAAACTTCCAGAAATCTCCCCTGTGGACCTTTGTGTTTGTTACAGCGTAGCTCCTGCTCCTACGCCGTGAGCATGCGTTGGTGGTTAACTTCCGAATCTGTGTGACTAGCCCCAAATGCGCATGCAAGTGACAGATGCTGTCTTACAGATAGTGAATTGGGAGGACCTCCTCGGAATGGTGTGCCGGCTGACCCCGTCGGGCACTACGACCGACAATTCCCAAAAGAGATTCGCTGTGCCTCTTCCTTTCGCTTCAGAAGCAAACATGCCCCACTCGCGATGCACATACGATGGATACGTAAGGGACTTCTGATGCTTATCCCCTGGTGCGAGCTTCTATCTTACGTTTTGACAGGGGTGTAAGCAAAAGGACCCTGGTGCCTGGTCTGGCCCTCAGCTTGTCAAGGATCGCGCGGGGTTGGCAGCAATCCCGTTTGAGACCGACATTCTTGCACAGCCTCACAGGTGTTTCTCAGATATATCATCTTTTTGATAACAGTTTCTCCCACATTAGCATTACTAGAAAGCACTGCCTTTTATTCGTTCCTCCCTTTAACCTCCTCACTGCTCGCCATCAGATACTCATCAGATACTCACGCCGTCATTTGACTCACTTCCCAATTGTAACATTCGCTATGGCGTATCCTAATAATGTTGGCATCAAGGCCATGGAGATCTATGTCCCCGGCCAGGTTGGTGACTTCATAGCGGCTCCCCGCAGCGTCATACTCATTCTGGTCCAGCAACTGATTTGTATTCTCAGGCCTTGGACCAATCGCTCTTTGAACAATATCAGGGCGTCTCAGCAGGAAAATACACCATCGGCCTGGGTCTCAAGTACATGAACTTTTGCAATGACCGTGAAGGTAAGTTCTTATTACGATGCGACAGCCACGCTGCCTCTAGCGGAAGCGCGATTACAGAGTGGTGCTCCGTATGTTCATAGCCTGCTGACATGACTATCTAAGATGCCACTTCCCTTGCTCTCACGGCAGTTTCATCTCTCCTGAAGAAATACAACATCGACCCCAAGTCCATTGGTCGCTTAGAGGTCGGCACGGAGTCCCTCATAGACAAGGCAAAGTCTATCAAGACTGTGCTGACCCAGCTCTTCGAGCCTGCCGGCAACACGAGCCTGGAGGGTATTGACACCATCAACGCGTGCTACGGAGGCACGAGTGCTCTTTTCAATGCCGTCAACTGGGTCGAGTCTCGCTCATGGGACGGCCGCGACGCAATCGTGGTGGCCTCGGACATTGCTCTCTACAAGGAAGCGTCTTCCCGGCCGACCGGCGGCGCCGGCTGTGTTGCCATGCTGGTGGGCCCCGACGCGGTGCTCTCACTGGATCCGGCGCTCAAGGGCACCTTCATGACCCATGCCTATGATTTCTACAAACCCGATCTCAAGGCAGAGTTCCCTGTAGTCAACGGACATGAGTCTCTCCGATGCTACACCTCGGCGCTGGACGGCTGCTACAACCGCCTTAGGGAGAGAGTCGAGGAGGCCAACGTGAAGGCGAACGGCCACGGACCCAAGACTGATACTCGCAGCCTGTTGGACATCTTCGACTATATGGCCTTCCACACGCCCAACTGCAAGCTTGTTAGCAAGTCTTATGGACGTCTGCTGTATAACGACTACAAGCAGGGTGGTGACGAAGACACCTGGGGGAAGGTCCCCGCCGAGCTCCGCGAGCTCAGCTATGAGGACTCCCTGAAGAGCAAAGAGCTGGAGAAGCTTTTTGTCACCTTGTCCAAGGATCATTTCAAGTCGCGAGTCGAGCCTTGCATTGCCGCTCCCACACAATGCGGCAACATGTACACAGGCAGTCTTTACTGCTCCCTTATCAGCTTGATCAGTAACATCGACCTGAAGGACTCAGTGGGGAAGACGATTGGCATGTTCAGTGTAAGTGCTCATTTGGTGCTTGCGCTCTCAGAGGCTCTTTTCCTTACTAATTGTCATCCCTATCAGTACGGCAGCGGACTCGCCAGTACTCTGTTCGCGCTTAAGGTCACAGGTGATCTTACCGAGCTGGTCCAAAAGATTGATATCATGGACCGATTGAGTCAGCGCAAGATCTCGACTCCCGAGGAATATGAAGAGGTAATCAACCATGTCTATTATGATTTCAAGCATTTGCTGACCGCATACAACCAGGCTTGCGCCCTCAGATTGAAGGCTTACGGCGCCAAGAGCTTTGAGCCCAGTGGCAGCACTGAGAACATGGCCCCGGGCACATACTATCTCAAGGAAATTGATGAGTCGTACCGCAGAACGTACGTCGTGAAGGAGTAGAAAGAGATGTGCTGATGGAAACGACGTCCTTTCGTTGTTATGAGCGGCTCCCATCTAGAGTATAGGTACACCAGATGAAATTTGGGTAGCAAAGATTAGACAGACATAGATCATAGATCGTTCAGCACCTTCGAATAAATGAATAAAATCCAAGTAATAGAATGATATATTTGCTTCTCTATTCGTATTAATCTTAGTCACACCGTAGCACGGGCGGACTCATCCAGCAGAAGTCGCTCTGATTACCGCACCACCATCAGCGTGATACGCCGTGTGAAGGATGACACCAAAGACATGTCATGTGTCGATGAACCACTTTGCCTCGACTCCAACTGTGTGGAAGACTTGTGTTCCTGCACGACTTCCTCCTTCTTTGACGCCACTCGCAACGGCATCGGTACCGCCGGAACCCTGAAGTCGCCGTAGTGACAGCCCATTCTCGAGGTAAGTGTTCACTCTACCTGGGGAAAGGCTTGGAGTAGGTGTCAATAATGTTGGTACGGTAGAGGAAATGACGGAGGCGACGTCAGGTGTCGCACTGAACGAACAGGCACAGCTCTGGGTGGGGGTCGATGCTGCTATTGTGGAAAATGACGAGATGGCCGATGTAGATGGTGAGGCAGAAGAAGAGCTGTGCAGAGAACCCTGAGTTTCTGATAGGGTCGGTGTCGGTGAAGAATGACACGGAGAGGTTTGACAAGATGACCATTAGGCACCTAGTTGAGGACGATGAAGAAAATTTGAAGGTCGTAAGGTCGCAAGGCTTGAGGCAGGTGTTGTCCCTGTTCGGCTTGTAGATGGCGCAATCGTCAACCTTATGAGGATGAGGATGATAATAACCTGCTTGTTTACATGGAGGGTTTGATGCACCGACCGTACTTCGCTTGGCACGAAGCAGGGCTGCAATGGTTGATTTTGTTGCCACACTGATCAAGAGATACATTAGAACAAGGCCATCGGGATGAAGTTTCACGGGAGGACTTACATAGTTGTATGAACTACAGCAGGCGCCCCAGTCGCTTCCCAAACATGTTTGCCCTCCGAAGCTGGCACCACACCGACCGTCCTGGGAGACTTTTTGCGTGAAAGACGGCGTTGGAGAACGAGAGGAAGTCGCAGATGTGGGAGTAGAACTCAGCGAGGGCGTTGTAGAAGTCGAAGATGAGCGCGTGGAAGTCGGGGAAGTACGAGTAGATGAAGACGAAATATAGGGCAAGGAACGTCTCTCTTTGCATTTTCCATATTCAGGTTGACATCCTATATTGCAGTAGTGAAATGTGCTCCCGCTATGGCCTTGGGTAAGCGTTGAACGGGAGATGTAAACATGCAGTTTTACTCACCACCAGCCATTCTGTGAGCAACACGAGCCAGATGTGCTACTCAGGCATGTTTTTCCGAACTTTTTACCGCATCGAGCGTCTGTCGGTGTGCTTGCAGCGTTGACAAGGAAAATGAAAAGGAGGACTGCCAGAATTGAAGAATGCATTGTAGGCGTGCAAGTGGTGTAGCGAGAGGATATCAGCCGGGTTGAGTGACGACTTCTGCGACAAGAGAAGTGCAAAAGGCAGTTTATATCTAGATGACTGTGAAAATTGAAATCGATGCCGAGTGCAAGGAGCAAAAGTGGCTTGCATATCTAGGCGTCAATTAGACATTCAATATTTCTGGATCGAGAAGGGCCAGACCCTCAACGCGTTTTCAACAATTTATTCTCAAGCCAGAAGTCTCTTATTTGGATTCATTCACTGATGGCCCCCGTTTTTTTTTTTTTAGCGAAGAACATTTCTGCTGCCCGAAGTACTCGAGTCCTTCATTTAGAGCAATGATTGTGCTGAGCCCATCATGCAACACCACTTACAATGCTACCATCATCATTTTGATCTCAAATTGTAGTCTCGTGGCACGTAGATACTAGTTACTAGCTAAGCGCTGTCTCGTCTCAAATGTGTCTGGGTGAGAATAGCACAGCCCGTCGTGTGACGCTGCAAGACACTACTGATTGCGATGATGTGGCGAACATCTACAACAATGTTTTAGCGCAATGCACAACACGTGTTGAGGTGCTTTTATTGCTTTTCACTCCACTATTAAACCCCTCAGATCTTTCAGAAACTTTCTCAACATAGCAAGCAATCAAGTTTCAATTACAGCCGCCGATCATTGTACAATAGAGCCAGCAGTTGCTGGGATGGCTGAGAAAGGTGGCATTCAAGCTCAAGCTGGCCAGCTGCAGCTAGTAGAGGTTGATGAGCGACGGACGTGCAGAAGTTGACGTTTCTCCCGCCTCATTCTCGGCATTTGAAGTCTTGCTGTCTATCAGACGCCCCACCATACGCTCTGCAAAGGGCAACAGGCGGCTCGCCGGCGATGAATATGCGCAAGTTTCTCTTGGCAAAATACATGTACTGTCAGTACTCACCGATCATCAATCGGAATGCCACGACCAGTAGTTACAACGAGTAACATGAGAGACCGCGCTGTTGTCAACTATTGGAACGCCGGAAAGTCATGGGAATCGGAAAGAACATTGGGCCATGATGAACCTGCGCCGTTTGCTGGGGACAACTTTCCCAGATGATCCCTAGGGCGCACGACGGGCGCAGAACCCCGCTCTAGAGACGGCAGTCGGATTAACCCCATACTGTTGTACACCGCTGACTGCTCAACTCACGAGACCTTCGCATCCCGTCGGGTGTAGTTCAGTAATGGAGACCCCACGTGTAAAGCGCGACCAATCATGTTAAGCGGTAACACTTTCCATATCATGTTAATTAAAGCACAAATTGAGGTCAAGCTTCTTTCGGAGAAAATTGTAGAGAACGGATTTCCGGGGTTAGACCGATTTGAGGATTCTGACTCGCGCAAAGATAAGGGAAGGAAGTTCTAGAACGTGATGAAGGAACACGTACCCGTCTTCGAATTACACGCTTGTTCCCTCCTCTCGTTCTAACAAAGTTCATGAAATGCGAATCACGGACCAGCAGTAACTCAATCGCCAACCGTCAGCAACAACAGCAGCATGGCTACCCACGCATCAATAACAGTAGACATTCCCTATGTCAAACGGAACGATGACGGAAACATCCCGAACCATGCGCAGATGTTTTCTCATGATGCCGAGTTTCTCGATGTTCAGCCAACGGAGGTTTACAATGCCCGGACGACCGATCGAGAGTTTTCGATATCAAGCAACGGATTCCAATACGCGCGACTGAATGAACCGCCTCAAATCGACTACCTGGACGAGGAACAAGTCAAGAAGATATACTTCCCGGAGCTCGAGAGGTTGTTGAAAGAACAGTAGGCCTTATGTTTTCTCACGGCCAGGAATAATGTTGGCCTGTGATGTCGAAATGCTGACGAGTTGGACTCGACCAAATAGACTTGGCGCTTCTGAAGTAAAGGCATTTCATCATGTTGTGCGCAACGTGACCTACGAGAACGGAATGGCCTACACCCGAAAGCACCGCTGTCCAGCCCGGAGACCTCACGTCGACGTCACCGACAAGTTCGCGCCGATCCTGATGAGTTGGGACTGCCCAGACATGCATGCGGATGTGCATGGCAACGGAAAGCACTGGCAAATGGTCAACGCGTGGCGGCCGCTGAAGACGGTGCGCAAGAACCCCGTGACCGTCGCTGATACGGCTTCGATGGCGTGGGATGACTACTTGACTGTTCCTCAGCCAGAGGTTGGACCTGGCGTTGAGGGATTCTGGCTGCAAAGACCGCAGGATGTGGATCGGAAACACGATTGGTGGTACATGGCGGATCAGACGCCCGAAGAAGTGTTGCTCTTTCTCCAGCATGATTCTGAGGGGGCTCAAGTGGTGGCTCATACATCATTTACGCAGCCAGGACCGGTTCCGAAAGAGCCGAGAGAGAGTATTGAAGTTAGGTTGTTCGTTGTTTACTAATGATAATTGAAGTATACCACATCAGACTCGACATTGAGAATTCATGGTTCACCACTTGTCTTGAGTTTTGACTGATCATCTATGACAAGCTCTTCAAAAGCATTGGGTATCGTTGATAGCTCTTGGTCGCAAGATTAGCTTTGTCATTTGGTTCAGTTGAATGAGGTGATGATTGGCGACTTGAATGCTACTTATGGATGAGTATCAAAGGCGGTTTTCCGCCTCTTCTATGCCAAATTTGAGGTCGCTGAACCTAGGCATGGTCACTAGGTTTGCCGCGTTGTCCATTTGGCGGCATATTTTGAGCGCCATTTATGTCCCGAACTGAAAGTCATTCTTCAATTCTTTCAAGTCTTGCAACCTTCAATAGGCCGTTTCAAAGAGGGAACCTTTGATCGAGACTTGCGAAATAAGATCCAAGGTGGTAGACTCTCATCGAAAGGCATAGAGGCAGCCTTTGTACCTTACGACTAGAATCAACCAGAGTCGGTTGCCTGTAGTTACAGAGACCTGCGAATGTTTAAGGCAACGAGTCTCGGCAATCTTGAACTCCAACTTTTACTTCTCATCTCCGTATCGACAAAGCTCGCGGAAGCCAAGATACTCGCCTTGCTAACAGAAATCGAATCATCACCCGACCTACGATGGCTCCAGCATCCCGGTTTTCCCAGCTTTGGGAAGACCTGCTCTTGTCTCCCCCAGCTCCTGTGTCCCGGTTGGACCAGCTTTGGGAAGAGTCACTCTGTCCTGAGTACACAATCCGCATAATCGCGCGCGCAACAAAAGACACGCCACAGCCGTTTAGATGTGTCCCTCTAGAGCAAGTGTATCTTCAGGAGTCACTTGAACGAGTAGCTAACAGACATAACAGCGACCGAATAGACGTACACGCTGAAATTGACACCGCGCGGGACGAAAGAGAGCAGCGAGCCCGCAGCGCCGTCATCCAGGCGCGGAACAAAGCAGATCTAGAATCCCGCATCAGCCAGTTGCAAACTCTCTGTAACAGCAACTCGCGCTTCTTCCGCATGCCCAAAGAGGTCAGGGACATGATTTACGACTTCGTTTTGCTAGACATGCCTCGACAGGAGTTCATCGACCTGGAACTTGCCAACACACGATACTCGCGTTGGAAAAGTTCTCGACTTCGACGCCTGCTTGAAGTGTGCCGCCTTTTCAAGGACGAGCTCCTGAGTCGGTTTCTAGGCCTCAACATCGTCAGAATGTCGTTATATGCCTCGGACTTCTCCGACAAGTTGGGCATCCGCAGAGGGGCCAAGATCGTGGCATCATCACATGTGTTCATGGCGTTCCTGGAACGAGTCAGACGTTTCGCTTTGCATCACGAGGGAAGCGACAGGCCGTTCTGGAAGGATACGACTGCTAAAACAGGCCTGTTGTTGGCGAACTCGATGCCTCAACTCCAGGAGTTGACAATCTACCCGACGGAGGAGACGACGCATCTCGATGGCGACTTCTTGTTCTTTGTACTGCAGGTTCTGACGAGCCCCAGCCTCAACAAACTCATCTTCTTTGACACATTTGCCGTTGTCGAAGAGGGTGATTTTGAGTGGGCGAGGAACAAGGAGTCAACATGTCGGATCGAGGTGGCCTGCCTGCGGCCTGACAAACGTGAGCCACGAACTGGACGATGTGGGCCCTTTATAGCGTTTGCTGGTCCGCCCCGTTATGAGGGCTGGCGTACGCGAGAAGAGCCGGGCATCAATGACATTTGGCCGTGGCGGGAGAGATGCCTCAGCATGATGGGGATTCAATTCAACACCCAGCCAAGTCTAATGGAGAACAACCGCGTCAAGTTTGCTATCGACTGAAACGTCGACATTTTGTTTTGGCTTCACTAAGGTGGCTTGCTCGACTTTTGCACGGATGGACTGTGAGACATTTCGTCGTATGTTGTACACGGGTTATGGTGTACTGTGAATGATAGTCTTGGTTGTTCGTATGCTAGCTTCAGCCCGTTATGATATGCATTGTTGAGTTGCGATCTTTGAATTGAGATTTATTCTCACATTGAGAAAGATGTGCCCTATCTTCAACGTGTTTTAAATCTGCTAGATGCCGGAGCAACTTGGCCATCTTGGTAGGCAACTTCGGAGCTTGAGTGACTTACGTACAGCAACCATTCCACGTGACTTGCTGAGTCTGCTTCAACATATCTCCCTAGCCAGTTCACAAGAGCAGACTGGAATGAATGAGCAGAGGTAGAATATGAGGCACAAAAGTGGAAAAAAAATACCAAGCTGGAATTGATGGGCATCAAGTTACAACATGAATACAACTTCCCCACGGGGTCACGTCCACAGAAACACAACACGCGTTTGGCCAAGGAAACTGCCGAGCACGCTGACAGGTCGCCCTCACAGATAAGCAACGCGGCGCAAAAGTCTCTCTGCGGCACAGACTGCAACGCTTCAATGCCCGCTATTACTCGTCATCCCCTCCCCCCCTCATCCATCCGTGTCAATATCAACAGACTCGAGCTGAACGCGGGGTTGTGGGAGCACTGAGTAGGTCTGTGTATATCACCCCCACAAACCGGGTGCGGATTGCGACGTGGGCAGTCTGAGTCCCACCCTGTCGTGATTACATCATCACCAAGAGAGAGAGAGAGACGATCACCATCGTTGCAGTCGGGTTGCAGTTGTTGCCCGGGCTGGCCGGGGTCCGCAGTCGCCCGCCCGGATCGACAGAGGGGCGCGCGACGGACGGTTCGGTTGGGTGGTGGTGGCCCTGCCGTATCGAACGCGCGGAAGCCGTTGGAGGCGGTGGGATACCTACCCTTTGCTTTTCCCCTCCAGACGCGTAGAATTCGGCAACCACTTCGTCAGAGGTTCGTGTTTCCTCGAGTGGGCGGGTTGAGGCTGACCGCTGATGGTCGCATCATAGTGGCCACTCTACATGAAGCAGCATCTGGAGAAGAAGCAATCTCGTGTGAGAGCTTGGCCTCGAGGTGGTCCGCATGTGATCGACAATCAAGTTGGGGCCCTTATCAACGCCAGATTCGCTGCTGCCGCCGCCGTTGATCCGGGTAGCAGCAGCACGGCAGAAGTGTGGTGTTGTGTGACCGCGTGGCGCGACATAAGCTCATCTGTAAGATTACCTAAAAATAGAACCGTGTTGGTGGTGTTTTTTTCTCCTACGTCGCAACGAGTCGTAATAAAAGTCCCGAGGCCACTTGCGAGACGCAGTAAATTGGAGAAGAGAAGGAAAAACGAATGCACCGCGTACACCACCCGTAATCGTATGTAATCAGATCTTCAAAGACAGACAGCCTGATGGCACTGCACTGTGGCAATTGTGTGCGCAACACACGAAAAGACAGGGCCAAGAGGCAACCTAGCCATCACTTCACTCGTTGGCGAAAAAAACAGGTTCCCTGCCCCCTGACAAACCTTAACGACTCAGGGGGGCGCCGCACTTGGCGCCGTCGTTGACGAGCAACACTCAGACTACCAAAACTCAATTCGCCTTGTGGCCGCGGTTCGTCTGAAGATGCTTGGCATTCCGGTCTTGGCAGAAAAACTTGGGGCGGTCAAGAAGGAATATAGGATGGGGGTCAGCAGAAGAGGGAATGATGAAAGGAACACGGCTGGGCGGTCTTTTTTGACACACGGGACGCGGACGTCTTGTCCTTGCGAACGGGTGCTGTCCACGAGGGAAGAGGAGCAGCCCGAATTTCAGTTAAATGACACTGACAGTATGACACTGTGTTGTTTATTTCATCCAATGTCCCAGAGTTCATGCCGCGGACGGAGCTGCGCACGGGGATGGATGGATGGATGGATGATTGGGGGTGTGGTAGGTTGCAATGTGCGCGCACACCCCCACCGCGGCGACGCGGCAAAGCCGAAGGCAAGGGAGGGAGAAGAAGGCGAATGGAAGGCAGGCGGCCCCTCTACCATTATCCACCGTCCATGCCAAGGGTTCGATCGAGGCAGCCCCCGGGAATCCGACGTGACCCGTCCGTCACATCCTCGCTTTCTCTCTGCGGCTGCACTGCGGCGGCGGCCGGGAGACGGCCGCGGTTGGCTGCTTGCTTGCTTGCTTGCTTGCTGCGTCGTGCGGTGAACACAGGCCAGTTCGACCGAAGCCCCTATCTATGAGACCCCCAGCAACCGCTGATACCGGCGGCCGTTCAGGGCGCCGCTGCTGCCGCTGCTGGCAACGGTCGAGCGACCGACCGGCACATGGGAGACAAAGGAAAGCAGAGACAGAAGAGAGAGAAGAATGGGCCGGCGGAAAAGAAGGAAGAGATGGCTTGCGGCACCATTGGGGCGCAGATCTCGCCGTTCCGTCAAGCCAGCCGGATCGGCGTTTTGTCCGGACGCAAATCCTCTTCCTCTTATTCGTACTTGGGATAGGTACGAACACAGGTGGCAGCTTAGCTTGGGTAGCTAGGGGCGTATCTGCAAAAACGAGAAACACGGATGAATTGTGAGGCGCGGACGTTTTAGCACACATGTTCGAGCGAGCGAACGAACTGATGCCGGTGACGAGTGGGATACAGGCACCTGTGATGCTAGTGACACCTTGTCTTGGACCCAGCCTCCCGCAAGCCACGACCGACAGGCAACTGCACCAGAAAATGGCACCGGTCGCAGAATCTATTTCGACGCACTTGAAACCACTGAGGAAGCCAGTAGTAATGAGGAGCATTTCTCGGGGGAACGATGAGATGGATGAGGCCACTAGAACTATTCAACGGACTTTGCCAAGAACTTTCTAAAGTGGTCACATTCTTTGGCCGAAAAAAACGAAAAGTGATCAAAGATTTCTGAGACAAGTGACGATTTTTATGAAGTTTTTATGAGTTATATTCTCAGTTTTGAACAAAAAGATATTTATGAATGATGATGTTCGTCCTCTCTCTCATCCCTTCCAGCAGGGTGTGTTGGAAGACCCTCATCAGCGCCACCCGATTCCGCCCCATTGGTTTGCGTAAATTCTATACTGATCTATGTGCAGTAGTTTACAGGCATTACATTATCGTGACAGTCATCCTGTGGTTTTGTACGTTGTGTATGCCGCATTGTTGTGTGTGATGTGTGCGTTTGTGCATGCTTTGTGTAAATGCGTCATTTGTAGCCCGCCCCTCTCCTAAATTCCCGGTTTGGAGCAACATTTCGCTGCCTGCGCCCATTTGTGTAATTTGATAAAACAAAAATGCGTATGTGTGTGTGTGTTGAGAAAAAGAATTGCAACCGGTAAAAGTTTTTCGCGGCAGTAACGAAGGAAGAATCCAATCTAGAAGAAGAAAGAGCAGACGAAGATGAGGATGGTGTAGGCCGTCGTGATGGTCAGCTCGGTCTCGAACCAGGCGGCCTGGCCGCCGAAGGCGATCTTCTTGCTGCCGGGCGACGGGTGCGCGACGAAGGTCTTGGGGTCGCGGTCGAGCAGGGCCTCGCGGTCGGGCATGTTGGGCGGGTCGATGGCGTAGGCGATGGGCGTCCACAGGGAGCTGCAGATGAAGATGAAGGTCAGGGGCGGCCAGAAGGCGTGGGTGATGAGGCTGATGAGCAGGTCGCGCAGGTCGCTGTTGAGGTAGAAGGACTTGTACGAGGTGAGGACGACGCCGACGAGGGTGAGGTAGACGAAGGACAGGTGGAAGATGGCCATGTAGTTGATGAGGACGCCCCAGAGGCGGCGGAACATGTTCTTGCGGGTCTTGGGGTCGCGCTCGTTGAGGGCGGAGCCAAGGGAGCCGGTGGGCTTGAAGGCCTGGGTCTGGCCGCCGAGCCAGGTGGGCAGGATGAAGGAGCGGATGATGCAAAGGGCGATGTATGGCGACATCCAGAGCTGGTAGCGGGAGCCGCGCTGGCCGGTGTGGTAGCCGGCCGGGATGAAGAGCGCGAACTCGCAGAGGCGGTTGGAGACGGTGGCGGCGAAGCAGGCGCGGATGAGCCAGCGGAGCTGCTCGTAGTTGGCGTACGCGACCAGGGGCTTGCCCATGACCAGGATGATGGGGATGGCGAACATGGAGATGGTCAGGAGGATGGTGTACAAGCTGAGCGTCGCGTACAGGAAGCCGGAGAAGCGCTGGGCGGCGGTCATGTTCTTGACCTTGTCGCCCCACAGGCAGAAGTTGAGCTTGAACGAGGTGTCGACGGTTCCGATGGCCCAGCGGGTGCGCTGCTTGAGATGGCCGCCATAGTCCTCGGGGACGGTGCCGAACTGGAGGGGCTCGTGGATGTAGGCCGTCTTCCAGCCCTTGCCAAGCATCAGAGTCGAAGTCGCGACGTCCTCGGCCAGGGAGCCGAGGGGGAAGTTGCCAATCTCATCGAGAGCCTCGCGGCGGACGACGTAGCCGGAACCGGTGCACCAGGCGACGCCGAGGGCGTCCTTGACGGGCTCGATGACGTGAACGAAGAAGTCCAAACTCTGGGCCAGCGGGTCGGAGGGCGGGGTGTTGTAGAAGAGCTGCGGGGGGCAGGCGAGAGCCACCTTCGGGTCGATGAGCATGTGAGGCAGAATGGCACGGAGCCAGTCGCGCTCAGGGATCTGCAGACACGGAGTTTATTAGTTGGGGTGAACGTGGGTAGAAACATTGGCTGAAAAGCTTGTTGCACGGATGAGGGAACCGGGGGCGTTGAGAGTGAGGGTGAGGGTGAGATGAGATCAGATGAACACGTACCATGTCGGCGTCGAGGGCGGCCATGAACTGGCCGGCACCTCCGGGCATGGTGTGGACATAGTCGAGAGCGTGGTTGAGGTTACCGGCCTTGAAGTGGTGAGGAACTCCGGGGTACTTCGGGCGGGCGAGGTAGAAGACGTTCGGGTAGGTCATGGCCAAGGCGGCGATGCCGGCCTCGAGGCCGGCCGACTTGCCGTCGTCGCACACGATGACACGGAACCGGTCGCGGGGGTAGTCGATGTCGCAGGCGGCACGGACGGTGTCGAGGACCAGGTCGTCCTCCTCGCCGCAGCATGTCACCAGGGCGTCGACCGTGGGGACCTCGTCGCCCATGAGGCGGAGCTTGGGGCGGTGGCGCTTCTTCATCGACCACATGGTCCAGATGTTGTGCATGAGCGAGGGGATGGCGACGGCGATCTCGACGGCGATGAAGACCCAGGCCTGCGAGTAGATCTCCTTGGCGATCTGCTGCGCGGAGATGACGCAGTAGATGCGCAGGGCGAGGTAGGCGAGGTACATGGCGGTAGCGAAGAGGATCAGGAAGGGGACCAGCTTGAAGAGCTTGCGCTTCCAGCCGCCCCAGATCTCAGAGTCGTCGCGCTTGTGAAGTCTCGCGATCTGGTCGCTGCCCTCCACCCATTCCTTGTTGAGAACCGGAGACGCCTGGCCAGGGAGCAGAGTCTGCAGACTCTGGTGGCTCTGGTTCTGTTCACCATGTCAGCCAACACGTTTACCATAAGCTACAATTCTCAATTGTTCTCATACCATTGGGCTGTTCGGCGCGGAATCAGTTGACCACGGATGCCTCGGGGCGGGGAGGTAGTCGAACGGCGTTTGCTGGCCGCTCTTCAGCGTGGGCGTGGCCGCTCGAGAATCGACGGGAGTGTCCATCCCCGAGATGGAGGGCCCGATGGACGGTGCGCCCGACATGCCGATGGAGTGACGGTTTGCCCAGCCTGGAGGACCGTACTCGTCGCCGCCTGCGATGGCAGGAGGTTGCGCGAACTGCGGCGGCGGCGTCTGGAACTGCTGCTGCTGGGACTGCGGCGACGGGGCGTTGCTCGTGAGGGCGCGGGCAAAGGGGAAGTCGGGCTGGGACTCGTTGAGAGTGCTGGCGTAGGAGCCTCCGTACGGGTTCTGGTTGTACTCCTGGTACTGGTTCTGGCCGTACTGATCCTGGTGGTACTGGTCCTGGTGGTACTGCTGGTTCTGGTTCGGAGAGGAGGCGTTGTTCTGCTGGTACGGTTGTTGATATTGTTGCTGGTGAGGGTGGTGATGGCCTTGAAGAACGTCGATTTCCACCATTTCCCCCTCGTCATGCCCCTGCTGCTGTCCTCCTTGTCCCCTCATCATGATTGCGGTGTTGCCCAACCGACGGCTGGAATGAACGAGTGAATAGTGTCTCTAAGGGCGGAAACGTTTGTGCGGTGCGTGCCTTGTTGGTATGGCGGGCGCGTTTTGTGTGTGAGTGTGTGTGTGTGAGCCGGGAGCGTGTGTAAGAGGCTGATCCAGGTGTAAAACAAGGCAAAGCGATTGTGGTTGTCTCCCCGCGCGCGTCTCTCGCTCTCCCTTTCTCTTCTCCTGCCGAGCCTTTGGAAGGTTTGGATATGTTAAACGAATGTGGTGTATGTGTCTAAAAAAGACACAAGAAGAATTAAGAGGGAAGAAGAAGATGGGGGACCCGCTAGCAGAAGAGCATCGGCTGGACTAGTATGTCATCGAACACGAGCTGGAGCTAGTGCAGGGAGGGTTGCAGGTTGCAGAAGAGAGTTACTGACTCTCGAGCTTGCTTTCCCAAGAAGCCTTGACAGGAGGAAGTGCCGTCTGGGTCTCTGGGAGGGGGGGGAGAGAGAGAAGGAGTACAAGAAAAAGGACCTCGAGGAGCAAGCAGCACAGGCTTGGAGATTTGACGGGAAGGAGAAGTCTGGGGGAAAGAGGGCAAATCCGGGCTACGACAAGCAAGACATTTGGGCCAGGAGGCTTTTGGGGGACCTGCGGACCTGCATCGAGGCAAGTCTCTTTGGAGGGGGGACATGACTTGACGGGAACCCACTCGGACTCCGCTAAGCCTCACTGCCATGATTACGATCCGACCAGAAAGGCCTGACGTGATTAAAATTGGGAGGTCCAGGTTGGGGCCGGGTTGATGGAGCCCACATCGTCGGCTTGCCCAGTCCTGGCGCGAGGATGTGTATCTGCTGGACCCATATCACATTCACAGTTTTTTTTTCTTCGCCTGCGCCTTGAAGCTACCTCATGGTCTGTGCAACCTGACTGGTGTTGTGACCGATGTCTGTCTATCTGTCTGGCTGCCTGTGTGCCTGTGTCTGTGTCTGTGTCGGAGTTGGCGGCTGCTGGCCGGCATACAGATGCTCTTCTCGAGTATGAGGGGGGTGGCAGAGCGAGACAAGACGCTGTGATAGTCCCGAGAGAGGAGAGACTGGCGAGAGACTAACACGACATGGGCACATATCACACAGAGAGAAGAGGCCAAGCGCTTGCTTGCCTGCTTGCCAACTTTGCTTGTTGACTTACTCGAGGGGTGTGTGGTTGTGGATGGACAGGGGGGTGTACTATTAGATGTGTATGTAGATGGGCGCGCGGGCGCCAGGGGAGCCGGTTAGCTTGTCTTGCCAGGCAAGCCACCAAGCCATGGCAAGCCCCGATGCCTGGTTGGTTTGGCCGCCGTTGGTTTGAATTGTTTTTTTCGCCTGGCATTGTCTGTGTTTTGCTCTCATTCGCCGTTTCCCAATCGCCCGCTCGCAAATTCGTACTAAAGGATTGGATGTTTCGGTCAATTGATGAACATCCAACCAGGGGCTAACGAACTCCACCAAGGCGTTGGATTGGGGAAAGGAAAATGGAAATGGGAAGCAAAAAAAAAAAAGGGGGAGAAGGAAAATAACACTGAAAAAAAATTCAATCAGAGTTGTGAGTACCGGGCGGGCGGCGGCAGCGGAGGGCGATTCAAGCAGTGTCCTTGATGGCACCCCCTTCGCGCCTGCGAGGGCGCCCTCACCACGCCTCCTCAGCTGTGCTCTTGGCCAACCCTTTTTCCCACAGTGTGCTTTTCTTTTTCGAGGAGAGAGAGGACCCGTTTTGCAAAGTGGACTTTGCAAAGCCGGGAACGATGCGCTCGCCAATGACGAGCTCCCGGGAGGATCCCGGGACCCTGCTCCAAGGTCCGCCGATGGCAGCAGCACAAGCACAGTCCGGACCACATCCACTTCCAGGGCCGTTATCTTCACTTTATCCCTGCTTTTTTTCTCGTGTTCTAGAAATGCGGGTACCCGTACAGACGCAGCGCAAACCAGGATTTGGGGTGTCATGGTTGGGTGGGATGGGCGGCCGAAGGGTCGTCACCACACCACCAACCACGGCGAACCACCATGACTCCCAGGAGAGAGAAGGGCACCGCGCCGGCACATTGACGCGCTAGTCCAGGGGCCGGTCCGATTTAGAAGCAGGAGGACCTGCAATCGTCGATTTTATTGATCTCAGATGCCCGGACTTGCTGGGACACGCCGGCGCTGGGCTGGGCTGTAGCCTGTAGGACATGGAATTTGTGATTTGGGGATTGCGGGAGAAGACGACGGACGGCAGGAAGAAGCATGGATCCAGTCAGGATCAAGACGCAATTCTGACTTGCCCCAGGTACCGGTCCTTTCGTTTCGTTTTTTTGCCCATCGCGTCGGCTCGGTTTGTTTGGGATTCAGAGGCGGCAGAGATTGGGGGATTATCCCGTTGTCGAGACTCTCGGTCAGACCAAATCATGGTACACATAGTTCACACACAAAGTAGCCGTCATTAAACGCCTGCCAAGACCGACTGATCTTATTCATGCTGCAGTCCTGCACCGAAGAGGAATTACGAGAGGACCAACACACAGGCAGAAAGGAAGAAAGAAGAAAATAAGACGTTGCCCGCCGGGGTGGCGTGCTGCGCCGCTGTTGAGAAATAGGGGTGGGAGGCATCATCTCATTCTCCTGCTTTTTCTTGCACGCTGCGTTGCCCGACTTGTGAGTGATGCTGGCATTCTTTTCCCTCTTTTCCTCTCTTCTGCTCTTCACTCTGCCACCCTTACCCATTCTCGACCTGGTCCGCCGCACCTCGCCGCATCGCCTCACCTGTTCAGGCCTTACGTTCGGATTACTATTGACCAGTTCTCCTCGACCGGTTCACAGGCTTGGCCAACGGCGATGCCTTTCTTCGGATAGTCCACCCACACCCACGCCCCGCGGGCCCGCGGCGCGCGGGCCGCGGGGGGGGCGGAGGGGGGGGGGG